>JAXGGA010004286.1:0-90293 GCA_038373865.1 Uloborus plumipes | reverse complement strand
TGGACCTTGAAGATTAAGGATTAAAATAACGTTATTATTAGCTTCATGGAGTATGTTTTATTGTATATGATAAAAATTCATGAAAATTACGCAGTTTGTTGTTGCTATGGGAAGAGAACTTTGCTTTTACCTATATGAATTTTTGAGAAAAAAATCTAAAGATCTCTTTTTTGAGCATTAGAATTTATTTCCAAAAAAATAATAGATATTGATAGAACAAAATTTTTGAACATACGTTACACTTCCTTAACCATTAACTTTTTTTCTTTTTTCTCTTTCAAATTATTTTCTTTCGTGGATTCTTTCCTTTTCTTTATATACCTTGTACATTTCTTTGTTATGTCTACGCACAATATTTTATGAATGCTTCGAATTTCATCTTAATTTTTAAATGCTTTAAATTTTCTTGTAACACTACATTTTTATCACAGACCAATTAGTCTTAAGTCAATAACCAATTAGTCTTTTGGCATGGTGTTCCTAACACCATAAAGAGCCTTCGAATAACAATAATTGTAAAGGCCTTGAGTTTAAACCCACTGTACGTACAAAAATGGCTACATGAAATATCACGAAATGAGCCACAAAAAATACTTGAAAGGAATGCCGTCCAAAAATTAAGGTTGATTGACGCTTTGTATACCCGGGATACGTAACTTAAAGAGGTGTGTTCTGAACAATAATTAGATAATCTTTGCATGAAGTACGATGCTTTGCTGTTAAAAGTTTAACTGCCATTTGCACCGCTGTGCATTTACAACACAAGATCGAAAGTTCTGTAGCAACAAAAGTCATGTGATAGACATTGCAAATTATGGAGTATCTCTTATTTTAAATATGTCTAATAGTCTAATTGCATAGTTTTGAATACGTCTGGAGCTTTCGCTTGTCTAAATGTGTAAATTGGAGCTCAAACTGTGCCCGCTTCTGCATTTGCACGTCACTATTGAACTCAGAGCGGTTCATTTGGGTTTACTTTTTTTTCCCTATTAAGTTACTCACTGGGAAGGGGGATAGAATCCTTAACTAAGGAGTTCCTTAACATACTAGATGCAAGGCAAAAACACATTTTGTCTTTCGCATATGTATACGTTTAATAGTGCGTTATTGCACAAATCGCAATTGAGTTGGACGCAATTTATGCAATTCACTCTGGTTAACTTTATGCATTAAAATCACCACCAAGAACTGTCACAGAATCTTTCGTCAACAAATTCCTGTAATAGACAGATGCAAAGGCACAAAATGGTTGCCTCCCGTGCACGAACAGCTCAAAGGAGTTGAGATGACAGCTGCTTTCTTTTCTGTCAAATTCTATTTTGCCGTTGGGTTGAGCGCTGACAGTTTGTTGCAAACAAAATGTTTTTCGTTTTTCATTTAGAAATTTGTTTTCTTTTTGCCACGTTTGTGCGTTTATTTTATCCATTATATCTGTTTCCAACAAGAACCGGATAATTTCGTTGTCAGTTTCGAATTCTTGTGGCACTGAAAGTGTGGGCGTAGTCAAGAAAGTCTGCATCTTCTGGTTTTGACACAAGCTAATAATTTTCTCGCATAACAAATACCTTTGCGAGGAAAGTTCTTGCATAAGTGAACCAGCTATCAATGAACAATTAATTCTGAAGTCAATATAAGGAAAAAGAATTAGTTTTTGATGATAAGTAATCTAAATCCAAACCAAAGTTGAACTCATTTTTACAATTAACTTTAGTTTCATAGACAGAATTTTCATCGTGCAAGTAATATCAATTGCTGGAACGGGGGGGGGGGGGGGTCTTTGCATTGTTTTCATGTTTTTTTCTTTCCTTTTTTATCTTTCTCTCTCTCTGGGCTTGTGTGTGTGTGTGTGTTCTAATTGTCCTGAAAAAAATGAATCACTTCTTTTGAAATATTCAGATTATAAAGTCATTCATCATACTAAATAAAACAATTCGACTTCATATTTCCCTTAACTAAAATTGAAATCAGTTAGTGTATTCCGAGCTCAATTTCCAAACATAGTTACTATTAATACACACACTATTTTATGCGCAATGAAACTGGGTCATTTTCACCATATGCTTACATTTCAAAATTTTTAAGTAATTTTTTTAACTTGCTATTTTCTTTTAGAAATACTAACAGATGTTTAGTCACATATTGTAGGTGTGTAAAAAAGTAACTGGTTGTACACTTTGATGAATAATTAAGTATTCAAATGCTGTTGTAAAACTGTAAGTTGCAAGGAAAATTGTCGTCCATTACCATACAAAATCAATATGAAATCTGAATTTTAAACTATATCATAGAGCCTAGAACCAACTTCATTTGTAATTATTTGCGCCCTGAAGCTTAAAACGATGTTTGTGATGATTGAAATATTGATCAAAAACTCTATGGTGGCGAATTTGACATTTGGTAACGGATTTGACCAGTAACGGACTTGACATTTCAACCAAAATGTCAAATTATGGCTAGGTTGTCGAATTTAAAAATTGAACTACAATATGCATTTTCTTAGAGTTGTATAATGAACAATATTTAGGGGTAAAAGTTTAGAAAAAGTAAAAATTAATGCTAAAATCTTTGGTAACGGACTTGACAAAGAATAAAAATACGCACCTGGAAAAAATTTTGTGCGAAACGCCACAGCAATACTTCTCGACTCAGGGAAACAAAATGGTACAAAATAGTTACGTCACTAATTTGTTAATTTAACTGAATACGTGTTACCATCTTTTGACTTCAATAAATACCTTTTTTAGCTAAAATAATCTTAGGGTAACGGACTTGACAAGAACTTCCGGACAAAATATATTCATACATTTCTTATTGAAATAAAATTACTATTGTCAATATTTATCATGAATACCATATACTAATAGTCAATATATAAAAATAATATGTCGCATTTACTTTTTTTGACCATTAAGTATAGGAAAAAAATAGTTGAACTTGCGAAAATTGGAAATGGACAAGCGTTTTTGCCTTGATTCTCATTTTTAAAGACTTATATAAAAATAAATAAATAAATTTCAATAATTTGTTGAGTGATAGAAATTTTTCGGGGGTATTTCTTGCAGAAAATAATTATTCGCATTGAATTTAAAATATAAGTTATGCTTCAAAATCGTCTTTTTAACCTCCGGACAGCAAATGTAAGCAAATTTTGAAAATGACCCAACTGCTACTTTATATTTTTAAAAAAGTAAAAGGGAAATTACTAGCTTGACGACTCAAGAAATCTGCAAAAGCGCTCAATTTCCACAGAATCATGGCGAGTTACTGATTAATATGGAAAGCTATCCTTTGTAAAATTTTGCATTTAAGACTCTCTAAAATCTTACAGGCAATCCTCCTGTAATGGCCTCCTAAGTAATTTATCACCCTAAAGCTAATGAAATGTGATTTAAATGACAATACTAACACAAACACAACCAACGAAACTGGAAGCTTGAAAATAAAGGAACACATTTAAATATGGGCCGGATTAAATTTACTGGACAACAGCAGTCCTTTACTGCTACGAATTACCCGGGAAAAGTCACTTTCTGCTTCTTTAATTACCTTCTCGGGCAAATGCGCCAGTATGGCACACCGACTAAACGTGTATCCGGCTTTAACCCGTTCACAGGATTCCTAATAATAAAGGCATGCTCCGCCGAACAAAGTCGCATTTTGTAGCCAACTTCTCACATGCCACGGGTGTAATCAGGGTATTATCCGGGATGAGTTATGGAGTAATAATAAAGCCCCTTTTGCAGCGAAGTTTGAAGCTGAAGTTTTAATCCCACTTTTATGGTCATTGCAATTGTTGGCGCGTTCATGTGTGATGTGGTAAATACGGGAGACATGTTTGTTAACGTATTACACGAGCGACAAATACGATTATGGATTGTTGGCGATGGAAATGTAAACAAAATGATTCACATTTTTAGAGGATTCATGTAGATTCACGGCAAAAATATTTTTTGAATTTTCCTTTTAGCATAGTTGTCAATGGCGGATAAAGTTGCGAAGAAAATATTTTGAGAAATAAAATGTCTGCAAATAATGTTTTTTTTTTTTTTTAATTCTTGTATGGAACGCATGAAAATAAAATACTCAAATGCTTTACGAATCAACCAAAGAGTCATCTAAAGGAACCTTTTTTTAATTTCTCGGAAATTTGAACCTAGGAACATATATCTGCCTCTCTTTGCCATTTCTTGACGATTCTCATTCCATTGTCTTAGTGATTGGCAGAAAGCGACCATTGCGACGAGACCATTGAAATTTATTCGTTGAAATTGTACATTGCAGTCTGCTGTGCTCTCGTGCAAAATATGGTTTTATTTATATTGATATTTCCATCTTTTTTTCCTCAAAAAAAAAAAAAAAAAAATTAACTAAAACTGCGATTTTTGCAAAAGTATAATATTCAGAAGCACAAAATATTCACCTGACTGCAGCTTAACTTAAATTTGCAAGAAAATAATTAAAAGTTTTTTTTTTTTTTTTGTTTAAATTTATTTATGTCAGTGTCTGCACAAGTCCGAAAGTTTTGCAAATCCTATTCCGTACAACCGTAATCTACTAGTCCAAATATCTATGTGGTTCAGGTTTACATCTGTAATTAACTTTGGATAGAGCACAATATAAAGTATGAAGCGTTTTCTTAGCAATAAGTAGTGTTTTGCTGTATGAGTTTTGTTATTCACCTTTGTTAGTCCTGGTTTATAAATTGTGAATATTATAGTACTACATTCTAACAAAGATAGGTTTGTTTATTATTAGAGCCCAGATTATATGCACGAAAAAAAAACATGAAAGAAAACTAAAAATATCAAAAATCATGTTTAAAAACCAAAAAATATACACTGGCATTTTTCTACTCATGCCAAGAAAGTTATGCGAACTTAATGAAAAATAATTGCTCTACATTGTATTTTGCTACTAAGGTGATAAATAAACATTAAAGCAAATACTTGCACAAAAAGAAGTAGGAGCAGCGCAATTACTTTTACTAAATCACAGTATACTTTTATTTGCTAAAAATTGTCTTTTTACCCTTAATATCATTGAAAAAGAGGGAAATATCCCTTCAACTTCTACAGAATTGTGTTATAATAAAATCAATATTGTTTAAAATGCGGCAAGGTTCATTTGTTTCTTAAATTGCCGTTTTTATTCCTTTGTGTGCACTAAAGTCAAAGGGGACTAAAATATGTAATGTCATATGCGGTATGCACATATGCATTTGCATATAATCCGAGCTCTATTTATTATTAATACACTGTAAAAAATGAATGCTACTTTTAAAATTTAATACAGCTAACTTTATAGTGATAAACTAAAAATGTGCTAATTTTACAGTAATAAACTGTAAAATTGCTAATTATTTATTTCATTACACTGCATTTTATAGCTTTAAACTAGAACCTCTGCTGCCAGTATTATACTGTTGTTTTTACAGTGTAAAGTTTACGGCAATAAACTGCAAAATTCTTAGTATACAGTAAGAAACTAAAATTTCTAGTCTTACTATTTATTACTGCTCATTTTACAGTTTTAACTGTTTATACTGTAAAAACAACAGCTCATTTTTTGCTGTGTATCATAACAATAATAGCAACGATATTAGTCTTCCGTATTTTCATACTGTTTTCTTGTTGTGTCTTTTGCTGGTTACTCAGACGATCCTGAATTCTATGCACAAGTACCAGCCCCGGTTCCATCTGGTGAGGGCGAACGACATCCTCAAGCTGCCCTATTCCACCTTCCGAACGTACGTCTTCAAAGAAACGGAATTCATCGCAGTCACCGCCTACCAGAACGAGAAGGTATTTTTGTCTCCATTTCTCTTGAGAATGTCATATTTTTAGGATATAGGGGCATTCCATAGTGACAAATGTAACATTTAGAGCTGATTTTGTAACTGTTTTTACTTGTAACTGAAACGGGAAAAAAATTTTTTTTAGTTATGCTGGTGGATTTACAATGTACATGGTATCTATGTATTATTTCTGCTAAGAATTTAAAATAAAATTACTGACAGTAGATATATTTTCAACCAAAAGAGCAGTGTGAGGGCCATGCTCCACATCAGCGTAAAACGCGACCGAAACTGAAGGCAGAAACCGAAAATCCGGGTACTTTCCATAGGAACACCATTGAATCCATTTTACGCTTCTGCCTAATTTTTCTGCTTTACGTCGATGTGGTGTGGAGCATGGCCCTGACTAACGTAACATTTTTGCAACCCTGAAAATTCCTGCTCATGTTGTGAGGCAAAAATTTCTCAAAGTTAAGCAAGTGTTGAAATTTGAATGATATATTTGAAAAATGTGTAAAGTTGGCTTTTAAAAACATAAAACATTTATTAAATCTTAATTTTTTTCTGGTCTTAAGTGTCACTTTTACTCAAGATGGAATGTGACTAACGTAACGTGACTAACGTAACCATCGAATAACTAGCAGTATAGACACACTACAAACTATTTATTATGGCTAATCTCAGTGATAATTACAACACTTTTTAATTTTTAAAAACTTCTTATGTTGTATGATTTTAATTAATTTATTTATTTTTTAGTATTTTTTTTACTTCGGTATTTTTTTTTCTTCGGCTGAGGTGGACATTTCCGTGGAATGACCCTAAAGTATAGAGTTCCGATTAACAGGCTCGAATGAGACCGGTGGTGATCCGAATAAGTGAAATTCCGGTTAAACAAGAGAATTTAGAAAAATCTATGTGAGTTTGGTGAATACATCATTAAAAGTTCATTACACAATTAAATACAGAAGAATGTCAATAATCCGGGCGTCAGTAATCCGGGCGTCAGTAATCCGGGCGTCAAAAATCCGGACCGTCGATAACCCGGATTTACGACCGGTCAACGTATTATAAACTTGGCTTCAAAAAAGCGAAGAAGTACTGCAGTACAGAAATCAATAAAATACTTTTTTTAAAGCCCTGAGGATGCATATAATGTTTAATATTCTTTAACTTCATACTGCACGGTTTTGTTTTGTTTTGTTTTTTACTGTACTGCACCTGAACTCTCCTTCACATTTTGTGTTTGTATTCTGTGTTGTTTTAGTTTCATTAATGTTCAGTACCGAGTAATACACGGCAGCTTTAACTGTATTTTCTTACTGTAATAGTGAACATACAGATGTAAGTAGATTTGCAAGGTTTAAGTTACGTCTCTATAGTTTTAAAGCAGGAAAAAGTTCTATTTTCGAAAATCCAGATTTTTTGATAATCCGGATTATCGACACTTGATTGTAGCTTGAAAAATATCATTACACAATTCAAGATACAAAAAAAAATCACCACGCTATAATGTCAAGGAAGCATTAACTTTAAATAAATTTGAATAATGTTTTACATTGTAGACAACTTGACCAGAATATTCGATAATTGATTCCTTTATTTTATCAAAGAATTCAATTTGAATAAAAAAAAGAAAATATGCTTGATTTTTGTTCCTTCGGGGTAGGATCCTCATATATCAGCAGGAAACAATCAAGACCATAATTAGAATTAATCATGGGGGATAAAAACTTAGGAGCTGTACCTCAGTCGTTTAGTAATGCTAAACTAATGAAATTGAAAATTAGGTCCTTCTCTTGCAACGCTAATTTTTCTTCAAACATCATTTAAGTCAAAAATGACAAACGGTGCACGAGGTTTAATTGAATTCGAAAGCAGACGACTGCAACTTATTGACTTTACTCTCCCCATATTCCCTCCAATCTTCGTTTTTTTCCCTTCGAACGAAAAATGAAGAAAAAAAAAGCATGGAATGAAACGTATGTTAAAGAAAAACATAAAAACTGATACACACTTTTCCTGTTTTTGTTTTTATGCATTTGATAGATTTTGAGATACTAGATTTCTAAAGAAAAAATAATGTTTAAATATTCTAAAGATTCTTGTTCTATAAAGCGATACGCGATTTAATGACGCTATAGGACATAACGGCTTATCACCGAAATTTTAAGTTACCTGATATCAACATTTTTTAGTGGCGCAGCCAAAAATACATTTTGGAGGGGAGAAAGGTTTTAGTTCTTTTTTATGATCAAAAAAGAAAAATACTACAAGAGTTACACATATATATGTATCAAAAATATATTCGATCGAAAAAAAAATCCATAAATGAAAAAAATGTCTGCATTCTGAAGATATAGGATTAAAGTGCCCCGCAAGCAGACATCCACAATGCAATTGTTCAAGGTTGCATCATTAAGTGAAACAAATATGAAAAGCATTGCAAATTTTATAAATTAATTCAGAATGAATTTTTTTTACGTTTTAAGAAATATAAACTTTTCCTTTATTTTCTATGAATATTGGCAAAGCTTTAAAAATTTGATTTATTTAAAGATGCCAGCTATATCTTAGCAGAGAGGAGAAAGAGGTCTCTTGATCTTCGTAGATATTCTGCAAGATAAATTTCAACTTTAGGAGAGTACATGATATATCCACAGAAGATATGAATGGAATTACTTTTTCTCGTTCGATTTGATTAAAAGGTCACTACAAGGTACGCATAAGCTAACTTTAATGTCTTTGGAAGATTGAACATTTTTTTTTATATTTAAAAAAAAGAACAATTTCAAGCGAAACATTAAAGAATTTCTGTTAACTTGCGCAACGTGATGATCCTGTCAGGATGTCGTAAAAGAAAATTTTAAGCAAACGATTCGTCAACTGAATGATGATTGAGTATGCAGTAGTTAGCTTTAAGTTATGAGCAAATTTGAATTAAGAATCCAAACATGTATTTTTTTCCTTCTCAGGACTTCGTCTGCATATAATATTGAATAATATCTACTAAATTTTGTAACTTTCGCAAAATGTTCACGTTTTAAAAATAGTAGGGTTACTCAACTGTCTGTTTGCATCAACCAAGTTCGGATTGTCTTTACTTAATGACTTTACTGATTGTCTTTACTGATGAAAAGTTTGTCTTTAACCTTTCATTACTCATTTTGAATTATGTTTATTTTTACTTTTACTCCTTTATTTTGCTTATTTTAATTAATCAATTTAAATTCAAGCTTACTTTGAGCAATTAGTTTATTTTTCTTATGTATTTACTCACTGAATTTATCATACTATTTTGTTTCCAGATAACGCAGCTAAAAATTGATCACAATCCTTTTGCCAAAGGCTTCAGAGACACCGGTGCTGGAAAAAGAGAAAAAAAGTAAGTTGTGATTATTAACTGGTTGCTATACTTTCATATCCTCTTTTACTAGGCAGATAATCAGCAGTATCTGCAATTTTTTTATTTTTCTTTTCTGGTACTTTTGTTTATCCATTTTACTTAAGCTTATTGGGAGAATTTGCTTATTTGACTTTATTAAAAATATAGCACGGAAACTGCATTTCAACATTTTGCCACTATTTGTAGGGAATAAAAAACATGTTTCTTCATATATCTAAAAAGTGGTTTTTGTTGATATGGCTGTTTACCCTCCCACGGGATCGGCAGTACTAAAAGGAAAATATTTGAAACCTGCTAACGAATTTTGTGTAATATGCGTTAAAATAAAAAGTCCTCCAAAAAAGGTAAATAATTCCCATAGATATTTTTGCAATTGATAAATAAATCTGTATGACAAGGCTAAAAATTCTGTCGCTGAAGTTCAGGCAGTTTTTGTTATTTTGACAACTTAACTGTAGTAATATCAATATGCAGGATAATGAAACATATAAATTGAATTTAAAAAGAGATGTGATCATCTAATCTTCTATATTTACCTCCTCAAGTGCAGTACAACATTGTAAACTAATCCTAACGTTATTTTGTATCAATCGTTTAAATAAATTAACTTTTCTTAAATATAATTAGGTTTACATTGCATTTTGTAGTTTATAAAAGGTAGAAGAGAAAAGACAGGAAGCGATTTCTTTTAGAAATAAACATCTATCGTAGATTTTAGTCTCTAAACCAAACGTTTAGCTATTTTAAACTTAAACCAGGGACGAATATAAGAGAGGGACGACGGAAGGACTAACCCCCGGTAATTTTTCAATATTGAAGTCCGAAAAAGGCGTGTTTGAGCTATCTTTGAGGCTAGCAGAAAGGAGGTTTAGGGCTCTCCTGAGGCTACGTTTCGAAATTGTGAAGTCCGAAACATATGAAGTCAACGTTTGTAAATCAAGATTTGTAGCAAAGTATATGTAATAAAATCAAATGCCCCTTCCTTGAAACATTTCTAAATCTGCCCTTGACTTAAAGTTCTTTTTCAAAAGTAGGTATGTAAGGTTATGCTAGTTATCAGAATGTTCTAGTTCTGAAAATAAGCAGGTTTGCATACTGTAAAAAAAGAATGATGTTTTTACAGTAAAATACAGCTAATTTTATGGTAATAAACTGTAGAATTGCTAACTTTACTGTAAGAAATTGTAAAATTGCTAGTTATTATTGTGAATTTTACAGTTTTAAATTGGAACCTCGGCAGTCAGTATTATGCTTTAAAAACAACAGTTAATTTTTTGCAGCGTACTTCGTTATGATTTTTTTCTGAGCCTAAAGCTTATTTAAAGAAAAACCACTTTTATTATTTAAATAATAATAAAAGAAAAAAAACATCTTGAATAAATATCGGTTTCCTACTTTTTGAACCCATTTTTGAATTTTATTTTTCCAGATTTACGCATAAACTAATTAACTTTCCTCTTTCTTGGATCCCACTGAAGCTACTAAAAATTGAATTAAAACGGATACTCTATTCATACGACGAGAGCAATTAGCTTACCTGTGGCACAGGATGTTGAGATACATCCTAAGTGAAAAAACTAAAAAAGCGGAAATAATTTATCATCTATCAGCCTGCATCGAAAATTTGTATACATTAGAGCTAACGACTTTTTTTAGACTGACAGAATCCATTCAGACAGCATGCCAGTTCGTCTAGATTTTTATCGTAATCGACAAGTTTGGCGACAATTTTCGACGTCGCAACCAGGTGTTAAATCCACACACTCGAATACACGTGTTTATAAAAAAAGGTTTGCTTCCCAAACAATCTTTCCGAGAGACAACCCCACCTATTTTTCTTGTTCATGACTTATTATTATAAATACTGTTATTAAGCCTATCAGTCAATTTGCTCAGAGCGGACATTTTGTTTTGTTTTAATCATTGGCTGTGCGATGGAGATTTCTATGATTTTTCTTCTGTGCTTTATCATAAAGTGATGCTGTGGAAGTCGCGCTTGTTGCCAGTAAAAGGACAAATATTTTTTGAAAAGGAAACGATTTGTTTTTTCGTTTGCTCCGTTATCTAATATTTTTAAACAGGCTTTTTTTCTCTTTAGCTTTTATTGTTCTTACATTTATTGACTTTTTTATATATTATTAAAAAAACGCATTTCCATGCCATTCCACTGTGTCATAAAAAAGAAGCTATGTGCAATGCTTTCTTTCTTTAAATTTTTAGAAGAAAAATGTTTCCATATTTGATACATTTTGGTTAATCTCATCTGGAACTCATCAGAGAAGTCACACTTAATCATTTGTGAAAACAACTCCCTTCAAAAAAAAAAAAAAAAAGGAAGCTCAAATTGAAATTTACCGCACGAAAAATAATCTTGATATAATAGAGTCAAAGTTTTGTGTCATTTCAGTATTTAAAATTTTAATCGGTTTAAATGATTTTTCAGACGCGAACTTGCTGTTACATTCCATATGTTCTTGTCTAATTCACAATTTTAGCTGTGAAAAAAAACTCTCTTTTGCTCATAGATATTTGAAGAACTAAACTTAACTAACTTTATTATGAGAATTAATCAAATCTTATTCTCTGTTATCACGTAGGAAAAAATATTTACTCATATTTAGATCCTTATTTTCTCATTTACAGATTTCGATGGTTAGTGTAGATGGTATTCAGTTAAGAGACTCCTTCTCCCATTCCATTAAAAACTCTATATCCTCGTTTAAACATAAAATGCCTTTTATAAATTGGACGAAAGTATTTTATACGAAAATAATTCATAGCAAGGCTATATACTACAACTTTAGGAGTACGAAATATGAGAGGTCTATAGTCCAGATTAGGATCGGAAAGTAATTTTTGTTTGTGTGCGAACACATTTGAAATTTGTTTTGAGATCAAGAAAAAACTATTACACTTTACTAATCATTAAAAACTTAAGTTAGTCTAACTATCACTTCCAAAATACTATAAAAAGCAATAAGTTGCACCTAAAGATTTATATAAGGTCCGTATAAAATTATTTTAAAATAATTTATTCGAGTAATTTAACCTTTCAAAACATTTTAGCGGTCCATTTTTTGATATTCGCTAGGTGAAACCTGGACCGCAGTCCGCTAGTTAGCTGCTGCCGGCCTAAATTAAACGAGAACACTAAAATTTCTTAGGTTACAGGGAACTGAAATTTAAATTGAATTGATTTAAATAAGTGAAATTTTTTTCTTTTATTTAAATGCGAAGTACAAATTTACATACATTAAACAGACTTTAAAAATTCAATTTTAATATGTATCATTGAACAACTTAAATATTTTAATCCGAAAATTACATAATTTTCGTGAGCGTATTCATAGCTAATCTGCTCTAAAACGTTTCAGGTCATTGTGCATAAAATAAATTCCAAATGAATTAAGCACATAAAAGGGTTTTACTTCATTAATTCTTCTCTTTATTAAGGATTTCTTCTCCATACAAGAAAAATGACTTAATTAATTCCCTTCAAAGGAGAAAAAAACTTTTTAATTCCTTAATCACCTTATGAACTGTTGAAGAAAACCGAGAAGTGACGCTACCAAATCCATAAAATACAACCTACTGCAGACAGCCATCATTTAAATAACTTTATTAACACCCAAACTGCGAATACAGGCGCCAAAAGGTTCTAACACACCGATGTTAAGCTCATTTGACGTATCCAATATGCATATAACAGGCTTAGCAACGCGCCAAAGTCTACAAAGCGTTGGATTACGCCAACCTTTATTCAGTCAACTCTTGAATTTTATGATTTCATATCAAGACTAACACCAAAATACTAGTTGAAACCGAGATTGAAGAGACTTTTTTATGACTTTCGTTTACGAATGGTGGATTATGTGTCAGTAAATTAAGAGTTTTTAGTCCCACACTTGCAGCGTGAAATTTTTATTACTTGCACTTGCTTCTTAACTATCGCTCAGTTGCATAACATTAGTGGTAACGAGGAAGTGAAAATAAATATGGAGGTGGCTGTGGTGCTTACATTAGTGAAGAAACACGCAACCTTTCATTTGAAGCGTGTGTGTGAGACTATATCTATTCATTTACTTATTCATTTTCTCAATTTTTAGAGTTAATATCGTTGCTATACCAATTTCTAAGTGAATTGCAAATGCTTTGTGAATAACATGACTCGGATTTAGCTCTAAATGCGTTGTGATTAAACAGCCTAATTTGCATTGCAAATTTCGGCATTGATCTGCTGTCTTTCATTAACTTAGTATAAACTGGTGCCACAAAAGTTGATGATGAATTTTCAGATTACCATTTGTAATGTCACGCTATAGTTTTCAGTGACATCTCAAGGCCTTTTTGTTGACACTGCCAAGCATTTGTGCCATCGTCACGAGATATTTTTGCGGACATAACCATTACATTTGAAAACGTCACCAATTACTTTTATAGAAGTATAGCGTATATTCATGCCGATGTTAAGAGATACTTTTGCAGAAGATCATGATCAGTTATCGCAAGCATAGGCCATGGGCCTAGTGTAAGGGGCACCCTTATAGATATTTTACACTAGGCCATGGGCCTAGTGTAAAATATCTAAGGGTGCCCCTCAACTCTCTGCAACGTCACCCGATATTTTTCTGCAACTTAACGAGATACTTTTGCTGACTTGACACTGCCATATATGTTTCCTGTCGTCGCGAGATGCTTTTGTTAAGATTACCATCTACTTTTTTCGACTTCACTAAAGATTGATTTATTTTCAATCCCAATAAGGGACAGAAAAAGAAAAGAAAGAGAGAGAAAGAAAATGCAGTTTTTTGCTTAAGAAATGACGCAAGAGGAAATGAGAATAGTGAATATCAACTTGAAATTTCATAGGCAAGTTGACTATTGTTTTGGCTCTAATTTCCCGTTTGCATATTTTCATAAATTCAATCACTTGTGATTGTACGCAAAGCACGTAAAAGTAAATTTAACGAGTAAATATTTCAACACTATCGTGGCTTAAAAGGTGCCGCAAACGAAAATAGGAATGGGGAAAGTAAATGTGGAAATTCAAAAGTAAGTGGACAAAAGTTTTTGCACTATTTCTTTGTTTTTTTGATTTTCATAGATTCAATCCTTGGGCTTTTACAAAGTAAGAAATACTTTCACGATAATTATTTTTACTCACTTCAAGCTTCTGACCATAATCTGAAACATTCTCAGAAGGAAAAAAAGAAAAATATTACATCAGTAATTAAGTTTCAGGAAAAATAAAAGAGCGGAATTAAAATCTGACAAAAAAGGTGCAACTAAACGGTGCAATTTTTAATAAATATTTGCTTAAATCAAACTTGTTATTTGTGTGCCAAACTTCGAGATCTACTGTTTATTATGCCAATCATTTAACTGCATAACGTTGCTTTTAAACGGAGTAAACAATTAGTTGCTTAGAGAAAATAACAGGTAATCTACTACGCAACTCAACACTTTGTTTTCTTTGTGGTATATTAAGGTTTTTAAAGGTAATGTTTTTCCGCTTTAGAAAAAGAGTTCAATTTCGTCGTTAGAGACTTAATTTTGAGGTCAAAGAATAGAATTATAATGGTTTGAAAGAAAACAAAATAGTTTCTTCAGACAAATGAATTGTTAGGATTTCATTTAAAGGCACGATAAGAAGTTACTATTCTAGTTGGTCTGAGCGAGTTTATTTGCTGCTGTAACGTGAGGTGATTTGAAGTATTTGGGACGAGGGGTGGGAGCAGGGCCAGATTACTAAATAGGCCAACTAGGCCGCGGCCTAGGGCCCCCACAACTTAGGGGCCCCCAAATGGCTAAAATTGTTGTAGTCAATGTCTGCATTTGTTTTATCCCATGCTTAAAATTGAAAATATTCATTATGGGGGGTCCAAAAAAAGTATTTGGCCTAGGGCCCCGTGATATCTTAATCAGACCCTGGGTGGGAGTAATGAATTCCCGGGTTATCCCTATCAGAGCTATGTTCCTTTAAAGTTAATTAAAAGATAGTTTGAATTAGCTTTAATAATACAGCATCGTCTAGTTTTAGGGGAAGACCGCCTATATTGGACCACTGCTAAATTGGACCTCGGGCTTAAAATCTAGTACAGAGATCTATGCTACATTTTAACGGTAGAAATATAAAGTTTTAGGAATAAAATCATTGTGTATGAAGTTTCACCAGTCTTCGAACTGCGTAGCGTGATTTACGGCATGATTTATGTTGAAAACGTGTAAAATCTTATTTTGCGGACTTGTACCTAGTAAGATACAACTAAAACTTGTAAGCTGAGGTCAACTGCTGCTATAGCATGATGATCTGTGTTTAATAAGGGTTACATCTATGTATTTACATGCGCGATTGTGATAATTTTTGACACAGAAATAAGCTGAAGAATAAAAAATGGCATGTTTTCCTTTATTGGACCGAAAAAATTTTCCTATATTGGACCGGTGGTCCAATTTAAGAATATGATTTTACACAAGTCTTTTTATTAATCGTAACATAAAATAAGTGACTCGTCTTATTTAATAGCGTAGTTAAAGTTATTTTAAGCATACTTTAACACCTATTCACGATATTCATTTAAACTTTTTTTATCAAGCACATTTTTATCAAGCAGAAGCTACAACTTCTAAAAATGTATGTTTTTTTCCCTCTTCATCCATTAAGCTGCAGTTTCAGGTTGCTAAACATATTAACTTAAATAAAATTTATGCTGGTTTACAGAGAGAAAAATATGAAATTCTCGATATTTTCGATAAGACTTTAAAAAGAAACAATTTATACGCTACTAAAATGTTCAATGTAGATGAAGCAGGTCTTTTCACTGTTCAAAAGCCCAAAGTATATTGATGTATAGAGGTAAACACCAGGTTGGAGCAATATTGAGTGGTGAACGTGGTAGAAACACACTAGTCATTTCCCACATGGGAGCAACAGAATTGCAAGCTCTCCATGCTTATTTTCAAAAGATTACGTTCCATGTATATGAACTTATCGTAAAAGCATCCCCTGGTGAGCAATATGCTTGTTCAAAAAAAAAAAGGTTGGATCACAAACGATAATTCACACAATGGATGCAACATTTCATCAAATATGTTAAGCCAAGCAATGTAAAAAGAATGTCCTTCTATTGGATAGGCACAGCACTTACATAAATAACATTGATACAATAAACTTGGCTAACGAGAACGATATAATAATACTTTCTCGTTAAGCACATCATGCACGTAGATGTGGTCTTTATTCCGTTTCTGTCTATATATTTGTAATCAAGCATGTGATACATGTATGCGAAAACATCCAATGAGATCCATTATCTAATATCGCATAGGAGAACTGTTTGGTACCTCTTATGGGCAAACCGCAATGAAGGCCATGGCAAATGCTGTGAGTTGATTTCAAAGAACATGAGTTTGGCCCGTTAATTTACATGTGTTTAATGATTTTGACTTGGCTGCAATAGAATTAGAGGCAAGTAGTTCAGATAAAACTACTCAAAGTGAGCAGGTTACATATTAGGTGTAAGTTGTACACCATGTACAAGAACTAGCTACGATTTAAATTAGTACAAATTCTGCAGAATCGGCGGATAGTTCTCATCAAAACATGATTGTCAACTCTAACTATGATTTTGTAAAGCCGGCTCACATATCACCTTTGCCTAAAAAAAATAGAAGGAAAGAAAAGGTAGGTTGTCTCAGCAATTATTCTAACGATGTATAAAAGAAGCATAGATCAGAAAAAGTCACACAAGAAGAAGTAAGAAACTACACAAAACGATTGTTATTGCAATATTTGTCATAGAGATGAAGTGCAAAACATGGTTAAGTGTATGAAATGCCATCGGCGAGTTTATCAACTCTGCGTAAGTGAGGCCGAAGCAAAAGAAATTCTATTGCAAATTCTGGAAAAAAGCTGTATAGTTCAAACATAAATTATTCTATGATTTCCTGGTACGGTCCAATTTAGGAAGCGCATGGTTCAATTTAAGCGCATATATTCCTAAATTGGACTTTTGCAACTTTTTGTAAGATAATTTTTTTAAAAATAATTTTCATATTTTCAGAAAATATAAGCTGCTAGGGCGGTTCCTGATTAAATTGAGCACACGATGCCCTATTTAGCATTTTTGTTTCGCTTCACATTGAGCGACACAGGCCTCCTGTTCTTAGGGGGTCCAATATAGGCGGTCTTCCCCTATATGTACAGGGTGTCCACTCCAATCGTGGACCAATAGCTAATTTCTAAACCGTTAGAGATAAGCATATAGTTTATTTAGGAAAAAATCTCCAAATTACGAAAGGAATTTTGGGTCTATTCAATGTTTTTCAAAAAATCAAATTTTGAAAGAGTTACGAAATTTAAATTTTTATACAGCCCCCCAGTCCTATCAATCATATTTAGTAAAACATTCTTGACACTGCAACGTTTAAAACTAAAAAAAAAATTACTGTTCTACGACAAAAATTGACCGAGTTATGACGTTTTGAAAAATCAAGATTTTGAAGGATTTCGCATACGATCCCTTAAGCGATCGCTCGATGACCTCATAAAATAATGCAAAATCTTGATTTTTCAAAACGTCATAACTCGGTCAATTTTTGCGGTAGAAGAGTGATTTTTTTTTAGTTTTAAACGTTGCAGTGTCAAGAATGTTTTACTAAATATGATCGATAGGACTGGGGGGCTGTATAAAAATTTAAATTTCGTAACTCTTTCAAAATTTGATTTTTTGAAAAACATTGAATAGACCCAAAATTCCTTTCGTAATTTGGAGATTTTTTCCTAAATAAACTATATGCTTATCTCTAACGGTTTAGAAATTAGCTATTGGTCCACGATTGGAGTGGACACCCTGTATATAAAGGAAGCAACATACTGAGATTTTTTTTGCATTAAATTTATTTTATTATTTTTAGTCAGTTCGGTTTCATTATGCAATTGATCAGATTTATTACATACTTCAGGGTCTGACTGTAATTATTTCTCACTAATTTGTTGTTTGCAGACATTCATAAATTCAATCACTTGTGTTTTTACAAAGTACGTAAGATACAATTTCACAAGAAATTATTTCAATATTCTTCAAACTTTTAACCATTATCTCAAACCTTATGAAAAAAAATTCAGTGCAATAAAACGTTGAAAAACCTTAATTTACTTTTCCAGTACATAAAGGTATTTATTCAATTTTCAGCAGTCATAAAATTTCATTCAACTTCATAAAAATCATACCTTTGTTTTCATTCAAGTACTCAATAAACATTGTTAAAATTCAATCGTGTTTATGATAAACACTGCTAAACTTCACAAAGCTCGAAAAAATAAAGTCATTTAACTTTGAGTAATAAAGTCGAATTTCACTCCTATTTCAGAATAAATACCGTGAAATTTTACTTTGCAGGAGGCAAACGATGCTTCTTTCTCATGATGGCAGTTCACGTGATAAAACTGGCATGTCAAACGATCATAAAATGGACGAAGACAGCAGCGACGAAGAAGAAGAGAAAGTAGACGTTGGTGGAGTAGCAGATCTTCAGCCCAATTTCTGCTTTTCAGGAGACCAAGAAGGTAAGATCCAATTTGATCTCGATATAATTTGTATCAGTCCCAAAAATAGCCCTAAAACACCCCTAAAAATTTCATAAGCGTATTCTGTTTCTTTCATGTCTGCATACCATAGAAAGAGACGGGCGTAGATCTTAATAGCACATATCTACCTATGGATATGTGCTATTTTTGTATTTACATTCTTTAGTATAGTTATCGAGATGAAAAAGTGAAATTCGAGGCGCTAAATTTGTTTTCTTTTTACTCCAGAAAGAAGAGTGACATGAAAGTTAAACTTATCTGCTTTCAAAAAAAGAAAAAAAGGTATACAGTTTGATATTTTTTCCGGCGACCTCGGACGCTTTTGCGCGTGCCTCAGGTCTCTATTGATTTTGTCAAAATGGGGGGGGGGTGATAAGGGTTCGTTTATTTGACGTGTGAGTTTACGTTGATGTTTGTTTATTTTTAAATTTATCCCCCTTCCTTACCAGTTCTGGAAAAAATAAAATACTATCGGACTAAGCAGAAAGGGTGCATTTTCTTAATCAAGCTCTCATCCTTTTTTGAAATAGAACCGTTCAACCACAGAACCGTGCCTTTCGAGGTTAGACAATAAGTAAAGTGTGCTGTGGAAACGATATCGAGAGAAATATTAACGTTTTTACTATATTATTTTTAGAGCTTTTTTTTTCGAAAACTTCTTTTGGGTATACATTTAATGCTTTTTTGTTCCTTCAAATTAACGAGAAATATATTTTGATATTTTCTACAAAACGACACTTAATTCCAAAGAAACAGACATTGACGTTCTTTGTAAATTTCTTAAAGTAGTGATACCCCCCCTCCCACCCCCCAACCTTTTTTTTAGTCATTGAAATCGTTAAAATTTCCCAAAAATTTTTCAGCCGAGCTTTTTTCAAAGCAATCTCAGCAGTGATGTAATAAAGACCGATACATTTATATTCAACATTGCACTACTTGTGCCAGTTTTTTCATAAACGAAAGCAAAACTAGCTACGTAGGAATTTTAAAAAAAAACACGTTTTATTAATTCAATATCTGAGTCGTTGCATAATTTAAAATCACGTTTTAAAGCAAGTTATTAAGCAAGTTTTTACATGAATGGAATAATCATTAAAAGGAATAGGAAATATGATCAACATCTGGTATTATTCAAACACTAGAAACTAGGGTAGAGCGAATTTTAATTGTATCAAAATAACAGACTCGTATTTACGCTCTACGTATCTTACGGAAAACACTTCAGATGTCTCAGCTGCAATCTGCTATTGCCTTTAACGAAATTCCACCTTTCTAAACATTACCTAAACGAAGGAAGTACGCATTTTCTGCTTTAATGAAGTCTACAGATCCAAAAATATGAATAGTGTTAAAAAATGAAAAATATTTTAAATGCTTTCAGTTTTCGTTATTTATTTAGAAAAATAGTTTTAAGAAATTTTATAAAATGATAGCTAATAGTTTACTGATAGAGATGGAGCATCGATGTTTTAAATTAAAACCACAATAAGAATCAATAAATCGACTAGAAACATCTTTTATGTGGATGGACAGACTGTCCGTCCGTGAAAGCCGCGTCTATCACTCGGGAACCCTTCCACTTTAAAAAGGGATGATGGGTTCCCTTATTTTTATGATATGAAATATTTCAGAATAATAAATAGACTTTTTCCAATTACTCCTATATACAGGGTGTCCACTCCAATCGTGGACCAATAGCTAATTTCTAAACCGTTAGAGATAAGTATATAGTTTATTTAGGAAAAAATCTCAAAATTATGAAAGAAATTTTTGGTCTATTCAATGTTTTTCAAAAAATCAAATTTTGAAAGAGTTACGAAATTTAAATTTTTATACAGCCCCCCAGTCCTATCAATCATATTTAGTAAAACATTCTTGACACTGTAACGTTTAAAACTAAAAAAAAATCACTCTTCTACGACAAAAATTGACCGAGTTATGACGTTTTGAAAAATCAAGATTTTGAAGGATTTCGCATAAGGTCCCTAAAGCGATCTCTCGATGACGTCATGAAACAATGCAAAATCTTGATTTTTCAAAACGTCATAACTCGGTCAATTTTTGTCGTAGAAGAGTGATTTTTTTTTAGTTTTAAACTTTACAGTGTCAAGAATGTTTTACTCAATATGATTGATAGGACTGGGGGGCTGTATAAAAATTTAAATTTCGTAACTCTTTCAAAATTTGATTTTTTGAAAAACATTGAATAGACCCAAAATTCCTTTCGTAATTTGGAGATTTTTTCCTAAATAAACTATATGCTTATCTCTAACGGTTTAGAAATTAGCTATTGGTCCACGATTGGAGTGGACACCCTGTATATAACTAATTAATAAATTTATAATTCAATATAAAAATGTCTGAAATCATAGCTAATATCGACTTCTTGAGGTAAATGCATGAAGTCATTAATGACTAGGTAGTGTTCAACAGAATGTACTTTTATTAAACCCATCTCTGTTATGAGTGTAATGAAAGCATTTATTAATACTTGATTAGAAAATAATTGACTTAATTACTTTTTCTTCATAGTACCCAGTGACGATCCTGCTTCTAAAGAGACGAATGGAGACTCCTCGAAACGTAATCCTCTGTCATTGAATTTCGACAAAACTCAACCATCTTCGAAGCCATCTTCACCAATCATCATTAACGAAAGTGGACCAAGTGTCAGTATATCTTCTTCATTTCCTCCATCACATATGATGCCCTATCTTTACTCATCAGGACTATATTTACCACCTCCTCCACCGGGCATGTTTCTACCAGGAAGCAATCCCCCACCGTTCCCGCTACCAGGGCCCTTTAGTCAACCTCCATCCACCTCCTCGTTCCATCCTAGTTTACTCTTCAACGCCCACATGGCTTTGTCACAGTCCATCTTCAACCAAAGTTACTCATCTACCTCAGATCCACTGAAGTATCATCCACAAAGGTTCTGGCCTTACCCCATCGTTTCCACACCAGGATCACTCCCGGGTTCTATCCAGTCAGTCGTCTCCCCGATGTCAACGAGTTCTCCTTACGATGGAAGCCATTTCAACAGGTCGTCGCCAGGCTCCGATGGTGGAACTAGTTCCGTTGGGTCCTCTTCGAGTGATCTAAAAAGTATGGAGAACATGGTGAACGGTTTAGAACGACAACAAAGTATGCCGGTAACTCTGTCGACTTTGAGAGACAAATAGACGTTTCGTTTTCAGAACGGTATCGAGTGCTTCCTAATGGTGTGTACGATAAGCATGTTCTTTAATTTTAATGAACAAGTTGTCAATTATGTGTTATTTCAGTCATCTCGTTGTCATACAATCAATCAGAAAAACGAATGTTTTTTTTTTTTTTTTTTGAATAATTAGCAATGCGGACATTTAAACATAAAAACAAACAACATAAAATTTTTTGTAGAGATGTGTTTCAAGAATGAAATAACATCAATCGGTAAGAATTTTTAAGACAAGGAAACTTAGCACGTTCAATGTTGACCTCACGACAATGGTAACCACCATCGGGCTGATTTATTTATTTATTTATTTATTTTTTTGTCTAACTTACCAATTCCACTCCATTTTTAATGTAGATAAAGAGGAAAAAATTAAAAATTGTTCTTTAAATATTCAATTGTGAAAATTTAATGTAGACAAAGGGGAAAAAATTTTAAATTGCTTTTTAAATATTACATTGTGAAAATTTAAAGTTCTCCCCCAAGAGGACAACAGCCCGCTACGTGAACCTGTAGCCGTCCTTCCAAGAGTTCATGCGCTCCCAACGTGTTAAGACACCAAGTGTAAGTCTATTCTGTTTCCAAAAGAAGTAATAGTCAATCACTAGAACTGGAAATAACAACTGTGTAAAAAAATCGTAGCATTTTTCGACAAGGAGACTGCATTTTTATTTTAAAACCATTTCTTTTCATAACAATGAAAACATCTTGATCGAATAATTAGTTATTAAAGATGAATGCTAATATAACATCGTACTACACCCAGTGCTGTAGCTTGGGAAAGAGGGAACGACATTTTCTAACATATTTAAGTTGTTATTGCGAAAATAATGCAAAATCAAAGTTCTTCTTCAGAAGCAAGAAGGCTATATTCTTAAGATTAAAACTGACATTTCTTACCAAAAAGACCTGTTTTTGGTTCAATAAAAATATACGGCAACCATAAAATGCACCCTATAAAAATAGGTGCTATCCCTGTCCCCCCTTTTTTTTCCTTTCAGCTTTAGCGCTGACTACGCTCGCTTAAAACTTAAAAGCCAATTAACTATTTTTAATTTATTGTATGTTACCAAAATGAGCGATTCTCATCGCTCTCTAACTCATGTAATGGAATAGATGGAGCAAAAAGCAGATAGAGATAAGAAACCCTTGTTTCAATTGTTTACTTTCCTTCAATTAATGTTTATCTAATTGATTATATATTTTGCATCAAATACTTATACATTACCAACAGTTGAACAATTTGATACATTAAGTGTTTTGCTTGTTTGCTGCAGTACAATTGCATAGCATGACATACAAAATTCTTGGAAAGAGTGCAATAATCGACTAATTCACCGTTGGAGTTGTTCGAAAATTTAAATTTATTCAATAAATGTTCACTGTTAAGTTTTTGTTTGCAACGGAAAGTATTCGTATTTTTTAGAAATGATTAATATTGGACAATTTTTTCAAAAATGTAAGCTTTTATAAGCTCCAGAATACTGATATACCACCGCCACACACACAGTAGTTATTTCCCAACTAAATCCGATCTACAATGCTAAGTTCTGTATAATACCAATAAATACTTTCATTCTATCATGGAAATATGCCATAAAATGTTATTTTATGTATCAATTTGTTAGAATCAATGTACAAATTTAAAAAAATGGAAAGCATTTTGATAGTTTATTTATTTATTTATTTTTTTCATTTCCATATTAAAGGTATTAAGTATTTTCTTATCTTCCTTCATTTTTCCCCAGTAATGTATTTGCAGTAAAAATTCCTTACTCTACCATCAGGGCTTAATTTCTACCAGAAGAGGTGCAAGAGCCTCATAGTACCCTCAACTCATTTGTACGATTAAATAGCCTGATTTCAATTAAATTGTTGAAATTTGCATAAAAATGAAGCGAAGTAAAGCAGCTCATCTACCGTAAGCCCCCTTGCAAATTAATCTCATTCTCAATCCGTCATCGTATTAAAAAATAAAAATAAAAAAAAAATGCAGAAAATGTTCGTGAAGCTTCTACAAAAAGTGGACAGTGGTCTTGAATATAAAAACAAAATTGTTAATATGGTTTTTTTTTTTCTGATTTTTTTTTTTATTTTTAACATGAATGGTAAATTTGTATGAAGGGAATAAACACAGGAGGAGTAAAAAGAAAGTTAATCCTACGGGAAAAAAATCACTCAAAAATGTGTTAATGAAATAGACACATTTTGAACCTTTTTATTTTTGTTAAGTATCTTTTTAGATCAAACTAATGTAAAATTTATGGAAGTCGGACTTGTGAAGTTTTGTGTTCAATCGTTGTCTTTTTTCCTCCTAAAAACGGAAACTTTTTAATAAAAATATAATTAAAGGACATTACTTGTGTTGTTGTACATATTTTGTAAATATACAATTTGCTGCTTTTCTGTATGTGTGATTTCATACACGCAGTAGCGTGAACTTTGTCTGTGATATTTTATTTGAACTATTATGACGGTACCAAAAACATAAAAGAGAGAATTTTCAATTAATTTTTTTCTTCTTTCTCACTATTGTACAGTGCAAGTGTTAATACTTTATTTGTCTCATGGTGCTTTGTTTTAGAGAATATTAGAGTAATTTTTATGAAAGTATGCTGTGGCATACTACAGAGAAATATTCTTTATGTTGTGTAATTTATATCCCCTTTTTCACCTCTAAGAATGTGACTAGAACGAAGCAAAAGATTTTTGTGAATGTATGCTTTTTGCAGTGTTTTTCAAAACACGTAACTTAGGTGTTTCTGTTCACCGCACAGGGTTTTTATGTTTCAAAGAGTGATATATAAATAGATAAATAAAACAGATTTTTAAGACTTATGGGCTGTTTATTTGGATATTTTTTAATGTGTCGCTGATTTCGATAATCATTTCTATAAAAAAAACATTAATTCATGATGATTCTATTGGTTTAAATTGAAAACCATATTATTAAGGGGCTTTTATTTTGAGCTTTCCGCCCAGTGGGATATTGAAAATCATGCATCGAAGCAGAAATATTTAAATAGCGTAAAATTTTAAGAAATGCTTAACAAATTTAACGTTTTACAATATGGTGGCATTTTATGAGCAATACTGTAAAAAGTAAAAGCTATTCAAAAGAGTATTTAATTTTATTTTTTTAAAATTCAAAAAGAATAAATCCATTCAAAACCTGTTGTTGATAAAACCTTTTGCATGATAAAACGTATTTAATAGGGTAAACAATACTAAAGAAGGAAAAGAATTCAAACATAAAATTATTAATTTTATTACTACTATTATTATTATTATTATTATTATTATTATTATTATTATTATTATTATTATTATTATTATTATTATTATTATTATTATTTTATTATTATTATTTTATTATTATTATTATTATTGATATTATTATATTTTTTAATTTTTTTAATTATTATTATTATACAGGGTGTCCTCTCCAATCGTGGACCAATAGCTAATTTCTAAAGCGTTAGAGATAAGCATAGAGTTTATTTAGGAAAAAATCTCCAAATTACGAAAGGAATTTTGGGTCCATTCAATGTTTCTCAAAAAATCAAATTTTGAAAGAGTTACGAAATTTAAATTTTTATACAGCCCCCCAGTCCTATCAATCATATTTAGTAAAATATTCTTGACACTGTAACGTTTAAAACTAAAAAAAAATCACTCTTCTACCACAAAAATTGACCGAGTTATGACGTTTTGAAAAATCAAGATTTTGAAGGATTTCGCATACGGTCCCTTAAGCGATCTCTCGATGACGTCATGAAATAATGCAAAATCTTGATTTTTCAAAACGTCATAACTCGGTCAATTTTTGTGGTAGAAGAGTGATTTTTTTTTAGTTTTAAACGTTACAGTGTCAAGAATGTTTTAATAAATATGATTGATAGGACTGGGGGGCTGTATAAAAATTTAAATTTCGTAACTCTTTCAAAATTTGATTTTTTGAAAAACGTTGAATAGACCCAAAATTCCTTTCGTAATTTGGAGATTTTTTCCTAAATAAACTATATGCGTATCTCTAACGGTTTAGAAATTAGCTATTGGTCCACGATTGGAGTGGACACCCTGTATGTAAAGTTTACTTTTTCTTTAAATCCTTAAAATGACAAAAATTGACGAGATTTTCAATTTGCGTACAAACTTAATCACAACATTAAAAAAAACTAAGGGTATAGTGACGATATCATTTAATATGAGTTTTATGAACTAGCACTAAGATTTCTAAGCTTAGAGCAATTGTGATTTACAATGGGATTCAACTTCAAAATACGCTGATTCTTTAGAACGTCTTATTGTTACAATTAACTTTTTATTTTTAATTAAGAATTTTGAATAATTTATACATCAGATGAAAATACTTCTGAATACAGCTGCAAGTAGGGGATGCAGGTAAGGTAAATATCATAAGCCCAAAGGACAGAAGCAGCAGGGGACAAAAATAAGTGGCAGCTGGTTTCCCTTAATAAGGAAGGGCACTTCAAGATTTATCTTTACCACGGATGTGTCAAACTCTAGTTGTGCACTGTTAAAAAATAATGTTGTTTTTCCAGTATAATACAGCTAATTTTATAGTAATCAACAGCAAAATTGGTAATTTTACAGTTTATTGCCGTGCATTTTATAGTTTTAAACTGGAACCTCTGCTGCCACTGTTGTTTTTACAGTATAATACAGCTAAATTTTAAGGCAATAAACTGTAATATTTCTAACTTTAAAGTACGAAACTAAAATTGCTGGTTTTACTGTTTATTACTGTGCATTTTAGTTTTAAATTGGAACCTCGGCTTCCAGTATTAAACTGCAAAAACAACAGTTCATTTTTTGCAGTGCGGATGCTTATGAATTTCCATTTCGTAAATACAATACTTGGCTATATAAAAAATATTGTTATGCATTTATGTCAAAGCTTCTAAAATAAAAATTAAAAACATTACGGCCAGCGTCAATTTCTGTTGATGTGATTATTAATTATGATCCATCTGGAACACATCCTACATATACATTGACATTTTAAGTCTGAAAAATAATTGAACCGGTTTTTTTCATAAACCTGTCAAGCGACAAGCTCTAAAAGTGAGAAAATACAGTTTTATCCTAAACAACTCTTTCTCCCAAGACTCTAATCGGATTTGCATGCATTTTTCAGTAAAAAAACATTATATTCATACTAATAAAATGATATGATTTACGCCCATAGTCTTTCATAAATGGCGTCTCCTGCAAAAACATTTCCTTTTAAAGTATTATTTTTCTCTCTCGATAAGAACAAGTAGCGTCTAGTAGTTAGCGTGTCTTGCTGGAGTCGCAAGGGACCCGCGTTCGAATCCCGCAGAATGAATATTTCAAATTCATAGTAATTAAGCAATCAATAATGAAATTAAGTAATTAAATAAATTAATTAAGTAATTAAATAATTAAAACCAAGATGGCGGCGATCATGGATCCAAAATGGCGGAACAAAAAAGACGTCACAGTTAAAACACGTCACGTCCCCGTTTAGTGGGACGCTTACTACTTTGCAGAAATAATCTGCAAAAAAAATCTGAAGATTATTTCTGTTGAAAAGATGCAGAACTTTGGGGTATATTTGGAACGCATATTCTGCAAAAATAATTTGCAAAAAGAATCTGAAGATCTTTTTTGTAGATTTTTTTTTTGCAAAATACTTGTTCCAAATATACCTAAAATTTTTTTGCAAATTTTTTGCAGAACTTTTTTAGCTGGGCGTTATTGTCAAAATAAACTTCAACCCAACAATAGTGCAATAGTGATGACATCACCGATGAGACCAGTGTTGAGAAACACCTTCGTCAATGATCCTCACCCTCCCTCCCCCGCACTGTAAAAAATGAATGTTGTTTTTACAGTATAATACAGATAATTTTATGGTAATAAACTGTAAAAATTGTTATTTTGCAGTAATAAACTGCAAAATTTCTACTTTTACAGTACTAAACTGTAAAATTGCTACTTTTACAGTAATAAACTGTAAAACTGCTAATTTAGTTTATTACCGTGCATTTTACAGTTTCAAACTTAACCTCTATTTCCAGTATTACACTGCTGTTTTTACAGTAGTATAACACAGCTAAATTTTACGGCAATAAAGTGTAAATTTCTAACTTTACCGTAAGAAACTGTAAAATTACAGTGAACTTTCACTTATACACCGCCTCATTTGTGCGCCTTTTTCACTTATACGACGATTTTAAATAGTCCCAGCACATTCCATATAGTAAAATAATGATAATATTCGTTTATGCGTCGCTCTAAAGATAAGTATTTAACTTATGCGCCGAAGTTTATGTAAAATGTATTTTTTTTTATCTAAGTATTTTTTTTTTTCACTTTCCTCTTTAATTTTTCACCTTTGTTGCGCATGGAAGACATTTTTTTCGCGTGAACTATTGTTTGGAGAGGGACAATTATCTGTTATGGATCGTTTTAAAGCGAACAGTTTGTAATTAGGTACTAGCTGCCAGGGCAGCTAGATTAGCTTCCTGCGGCATGCTGATGCATAACGTCCCCCCTCTCTAACATTTACCTCATTCTGAAATTATATTATTTGATATAATTTAATGTTCATTCCATTTCAAGACATACCACGCACGTGGCCCGGCGTTGCACGGGCACTTCGTGCCCTGAAAGTAGTGAGAAAAAAAATTTAAAGAAATTACTCCCCGCCAAGGCGGCTCGCTTACAGGCGCTTCACGCCTTTACTTTTTTCCTATCTAAAAAAATCATTCGAATTATTGAGATGCTTCACGCCTTCAAGATGGTGAGGAAAGTTTCAGTAAGTTCAGGTCGCTCAAAGAAAAAAAGCAGACATAGATACTCAGTTTTTAAAATAAGTAGATGGCTCTTCAACAAATAAATGTTTCAAAATATTACCAGTAGCTAGCGATAAAAATTCTACGTAAGTGGTCCGCTTATGAGTTTCGTGTTTGATTTAGTTAAGCCTTCATTCAAAATTCTCATTATCATTGTTATTATACTGTTTCATAGCAACGACGGTTTGCAAGAATGGATTTCATATTTAATCATTTATTAGGCTTAATCGCTTTAAACTTGACTACTTATTAATTGATATCTTCGCTAATTAAAATCGTATAATTATATCAATTGAAACTAAAGAAGCTTGAAAAATTACCTATCTATCGGTACCTGGTTCGACTTTCAGTTCATTGGCGTTCAGGAGAAAGAAGCGTGACATAGAAAGATAGAAAGATAGTTAGAAAGATAGTTAGAAAGAAAGATAGTGAGAAAGATACTCAGTTTTTAATATAAGTAGACTAGCTGCCAGGGCAGCTAGATTAGCTTCCTGCGGCATGTTGGTGCATAACGTCCCCCCTCTCTAACTTTTACCTCATTCTGAAGTTTTATTTGATATAATTTAATGTTCATTCGATTTCAAGACGTACCACGAACGTGGCCCGGCGTTGCACGGGCACTTCGTGCCCTGAAAGTAGTGAGGAAAATGTCAAGAAACTACTCCCCGCCAAGGCGGCTCGCTAACAGGCGCTTCACGCCTTTACTTTTTTCCTGTATAAAAAAATCATTCGAATTATTGAGATGCTTCGCGCCTTCAAGATGGTGAGGAAAGTTTCAGTAAGTTCAGCTCAGGCGCGGATCCAGAGTGGGGTCATGGGGATCATGACCCCCCCCCCCCCTTAACCGACCAAATATAGCAAAAAATTGCATTTTTGGGACTTATTTTACGAAAAAACTGCCAAACCACCCCATTTTTGCACAAAAATTGCACTTTGATCCCCCCTTTCCGAAAATGACCCCCTCCTTAACCAGAAGCTGGATCCGCCCTTGGTTCAGCTCGCTCAAAGGAGAAAAAGCAGACATTGATACTCAGTTTTTAATATAAGTAGATGGCTCTTCAACAAATGAATGTTTCAAAATATTACAAGTAGCTAGCGATAAAAATACTATGTAAGTCGCCCGCTTATGAGTTTCGTGTTTGATTTAGTTAAGCCTTCATTCAAAATTCTCATTTTCATTTTTATTATTGTTTCATGGCATGGCAACCACGTTTTGCAATGCAAGAATGGATTTCATATTTAATCATTTATTAGGCTTAATCGCTTTAAACTTGACTACTTATTAATTGATATCTTCGCTAATTAAAATCGTATAATTATATAGATTGAAACTAATGAAGCTTGAAAAATTACCTATCTATCGGTACCTGGTTCGACTTTCAGTTCATTGGCGTTCAGGAGAAAGAAGCGTGACATAGAAAGATAGTTAGAAAGATAGTTAGAAAGATACTCAGTTTTTAATATAAGTAGATGCTGCAATTTTTGTTTTCTCTTTTTCATTGTTGTTGAGTTACAGTAATTTCCAGACCGTAGTAATATGTCCCTTTTCTATATAAACTCTTATTCATTCTCTTATTAGAGCCTATGTTGCGTTTTAGTCCTTTAAATAGGCTTGTTCACTTATACGTCTCTCTCATTTATGCGCCTTTTTCCGTTGGTGTTGGTACCTTGGCCCGGCGCATAAATGAGAGTTCACTGTACTTGTATTACAGTTCAGTTCTGTGCATTTTACAGTTTTAAATTTGAACATCAGCTGCCAGTATTATACTGTAAAAAAAACAGTTCATTTTTTGCAGTGCGCCGGATTTTGTTTTCTCGTAACTTTTTTAAAACACAAAGCACCTGCTGGATTGACCAGTTAAAAAACCAAAAATGTGGGGAAAACCTGAATTCTGGGGACGTAAAATTGGGATTTCACTGTAAAAACACTAAAAATAGTCATTATGATTAAATACAAATATAAATAAAGGCAAAAAATGGAAAAAAATTCTCAATAAAATTCTACACACCGACGAGGAACCATACTTCAAGAGAAAATAAAACTGAAGTCTAAATCTTGGGCTTAGAATATTTACTGAAAAAAATTCTATTCCGAGTGAAGTTTTACTTGGACGCATTTCATTCAATTCGATGGCGTGAAGTTTCGGTCTGTTCTCTAACTCAACGTGCCAGATTTACAAGAAAGGAGCGGCGATAGCATAAGAAATTCAGGAAATAAATTTAATTCGCAAGCAGAATAAATAAAACTGACTTCCTTTTGACGGTTCAACCTAGGGTTACGCCACGTGGTTGCGTTCACACCCAAAGATTTCTCGTAAGAGTGAAACGCTTGTTTAAGATTTAAAGCTTCTTTGACAACAAATCGATCGTTTCTCCACGATATTGATAGTTTCCAATCTTTATGGTTTTATTTACAGCTAAAGTTAGACTTACTGATCGACTGAAACATTTTATTGGTAGTTAACAAGAGAAAAACTGGAAGTTACTTTGAATGCTTACAAGTACAGTTCCAGAACGTTGAAACTGAGCTCGTTGGTTATATGAATGTTGCTCCAAATTATCTGCAGTAAATCAGATTTTATGCAGAAAGTTTTTTTAAAAAAAAAGAGCAAATGTTTCGTACTCTACAATGTCGTGACGATTGAACACTCTTTTTCTACATTTTCAGAAGAGTATGGGGGCGCTTCCTTCGGTCAAAAATATGTTACTCACTGTTACTGTCACTCTACTGTTATTCACTGAAATTGATACAGTAGCTTTTTTTTTCTTTTTTTTAAATAAAAAAATAAGCAAACCGAATATTCTGTAATGTTTCGTTGCGAAATTAAAAAATAATTCATTAAAATCTTAGAATAAAAAAAAAATAAATAAAAAAAAAAAACCTTAACAATTATAATTTCACACTAAGATCATTTGTGCTTAGAATGCCTTTTTTTTATTTCGTCAATATTGATTGCGACAAAGTTAAATGTACTAGAACTGGTTTTCCCATTATTAAACCTTTTTTTGAAACCAAAGATAAAGAATATATTTAAAATCTATGTAATTTTCTCAATTCTTTGGGACTAAAAATGTTTTTAAGTGCTGCTGTTTTCAACGGTAACAAGGTTTGAAATTTCTACTTGGAGTCAAAATAGCTCAAAAAATACCCTCAAAATATCCAAATGTAAAACATTTTTTGTACATGCTTTTCATCAAGAGCTTTTTTAACAAAGTTTGTTTCAAGCAAGTCTTAAAGTCAATAAAATCCCGGAATCTATATTTGCCATAAATTTCTCAGCAAGCATTAAGGTTAAGTATTTTTAAACTGCTCAAATTTGACGGAAGAATTGTTCAAATCGAAACGTGAACTCTGGGAATGAAGTGTCCCAGCGAAGATTTTTGAGGCAAAGCAGTTATTTTGAATAGGGAAATTCTCTTAAAAATTATTAGTGGGATTTTCCAAAGAGAATTTATGAATTATTCCATACATTGCATTAATATCTTTTTGCTGTTTTTGTTATTGCTCGTGTGGCAGCTAGGCTGGCAATTTGATGCGCTCTGTTTCACTTTTTCAACTGTACCGTAATTTGGTGTGAAGTCCGACTTCTACAGTACACACATGCCACAGGGACCCATTTATAGGTTAGGTAAGCATTTACAGAACAACAACACATGCACTAAAGAAAGGACAAGGACAGGAGAGAGAAAATACATCCATACTCTAGCCGGAATTCGAACCCGGAACCTCCCCATCCGGTCAGACTTCTCTGACCACTAGACAAGGTGGCCGGCAATTCTTTTTGTTTTACCACTGCAATGAAATAATTTTTGAACAAAGCTAATTTCTCTGTTACGAGTGTTTTTAGTGCCAAACATTTTTGTAAATTCTGTACAAGCTATTTTAAACTTTAGTTCCTTTAATTGCTACTTAATAATCCACCATTTATTCACTTCTTTTTTTTTTTTTTGTGATTAAGCTCCTTCTGGACGCCATGTCCTGATACAAATTATCAAAACAAAATGATAACATTAACCTGATAATACTATTAGCAACAACATTTTAATTCTTTTTAATAGTTAACACACACACGTTCTCCAACGGGACCTACTCAGACGTAACAAACTTCCGTTAAAGTGTCAATTAAAACCCGCATGGCATTCCAAATCCATTATTCACCACTCCGGGATGTTCCTCTGGGCAAGTTGGGTGGATTGCTTTTTCACCATTGAAGACAGCAGAAGCAAAAAATAAATAAAAATAAAAAATTGCATCATCTGTATAGGGCAGACAATTCGAGCTGACTCATCCGACATTTTGGTTCCAAAAAGGAAAGCATGGAACCACTGGTATGTGTTCTCAAGTCGCGTACTCGCGTTGAAAGAAAAATGGTGGAAAAGCTTGAAATGTAGCTGCCTAGATGATATTTGACTATTTTTGTCCGTAGGACAAAAACATTTTCTAAACTCAGGTTTAAACCAAGTGCGGTATTTAAAGAGCTTAATTACAGGAAACATTTCCCATGTAACAGTTTTAAATTTAAGAAATAAGTTATCTTTCTAGATTTACCTAATGTGGCGTTTTATCAATCTAATCATAAGTTATTAACGCCAGAGCAACCAAGGACAATATTAACGTGTTTCCTAATACTCAAACAAGGCTGGATCCAAAGCTGTCTTGGAACCAAAATGTCGGATAAGCCAGCCCATCCTCTAAAGGAGCTCTAGACAATTCAACAGTGAGAAGAAGCGATTACCTCCACTGGGAACAACGTCAGATCATTGAAACTGACAAGGATTCCGGCGCCCGTTTGTCTAACGCCTTGAGGCACCACATACTGCACGCGCTGAAGAACTCCGCCCCCGTTGTTAAAGAAACTTCACTCGCCTCTTTCTTCACTTCATCTTTCCTTTTCTTCTTACTTTCTTTTATTATTTCCATCATGCTACTCTTTTTTATTCGTTTTTTAGGGCCGACCACCCTCCCGGAATCGAGAAAGGTGGCGAATGCCTTCGCGTGGACGGGATGAACTGTTCATTAACAGCCAGAGGAATTACTTCTCCTCGTGCTTGATTGTGGTCTGGAGGAAACCTTTTAACACCAGCTCCGGAAAGTAACTCAACCTCATAGTAATTAATCATCCGCACATCAGAATTTTAATGATGATGCTCTGGTATGAGAGGCTCTGTCTTTTCTATGAGAAGAATATTGCTTCAGAAATCAAGTTTATGTTTTTATCTATTTGCACTATTTGTTCACTTTCACTTCGCTTTTTTCTCTGCTTCCGTATTTTATTATTAAGATTTTGCTATTGGATTATTATATCCGCTTGGATTATTAAGATTTTGCTATTGACATACGGTTTTCTTACTGATGGCACGTAATGTCAACTACCAGGAACTGAATTCCCGCAAAGAAGTACGTTTGAAGCTTTTCCCCCCAGACTGGGACTCTTATGTGTCAAATTAACGTAACTTAAAATTTCGATCACGGGCTTCTATATTGACAGTTTCGCTTTCATTTCATGGATTATATCAGCGAATTTTTTGCTAAAAGGTTGGTTTATGATATTGATAGACTCTGGCATAAGTATTGTAGAATCTATGGACATTCTATTCTGTGGAACAAGGAATAATTACACATAAGGGTAGTTTTAGTTTCCTTGTTATGTCTGTAAACACAGTAGCGCAACCAGAAGGGGGGGGGCACAAGGCCCGTGCCCCCCTCCCAGAATGCTGAGTTGATTTTTTTTAAATACTCTTTATTATTAAAAAGGAAAAAGAATTCGTTTTAGGAAAACTAAGGGATTTTAAGGAAAAAAAATAGGGGAAAATCTTAATTTCTTTTCAAAAGAACTCCCGACATTGATCATCTAACTGTGTGCCTGCCATCCTCTCCCCCCTCCTATAAATTCTTTTACCCCCCCCCCTTTTTAGCCTACTTTCCCGTTAAAAATAAAAGAAAGACGAAAAAAGTATTAAAAGTAGCTTAATGCATCTAAAAAATATCGCCAAGTCTAAAAAATATCGCCAAGTCCAAAAAATATCGCCAAGTTAAAAAAATAAAAAGGTAAAATGAATATCGAAAAATTAAAAATTTGAAAGTAGGGTATTGAGATGGGGAATTTGTGTGTCGGTCTGTCGGTCTGTCTGTCTGTCCCCCCCCCCCTAATAACTTTTGAATGAACATTCCGATTTGGACAAACTTTTTTGTTGGAAAGATCTCGGCGAGTACAGCTCATTTCCATATTTGATTTTTCTATTTGAACAATTTTTGGTTCAACTTTGAGCCGTTCAAACAACCTGTCCCACGATACTAACTTTTTTGGTAACAGTCCGATTTGGACAAACTTTTTTTTGTTGGAAAGATCTCGGCGAGTACAGCTCATTCCCATATTTGATTTTTCGATTTGAACAATTTTTGGTTCAACTTTGAACCGTTCAAACAACCTGTCCCGCGATGCTAACTTTTGAATGAACATTCCGATTTGAAGAAACTTTTTTTTGTTCGAAAGATCTTTTCAATTATACTTCATTTTCGTATCTACATTTTCGATTTGAACAATGTTTCGTTCAACATTGAACCGTTCAAACAAGCTGTCACCCCTAATAACTTTTGAATGAACAGTCCGATTTAAACAAACTTTTTTTTTTTTGTTCGAAGCATCTCGGCAAGGATACTTTATTACCGTATTTAAATTTTCAATTTGAACATTTTTGGTTCAATATTGAACCGTTCAAGCAACCTTTCCCCACCTAATAACTTTTGAGTGAACCGTCCGAATGGAATAAACTTTTTTTGTTCGAAAGATCTCGGCAAGTACAGCTCATTCCCATATTTGATTTTTCGATTTGAACAATTTTTGGTTCAACTTTGAACTGTTCAAACAACCTGTCCCGCGATGCTAACTTTTGAGTGAACAATCCGATTTGAACAAACTTTTTTTTGTTCGAAATATCTTATCAAGGATACTTCATTCCCGTATCTACATTTCCGATTTGAACAATTTTTCGTTCAACATTGAACCGCTCAATCAAGCTGTCACCCCTAATAACTTTTGAGTGAACAGTCCGATTTAAATAAACTTTTTTCTTTGTTCGAAGGATCTCAGCAAGAATACTTCATTACCGTATTTAAATTTTCCATTTGAGCATCTTTCGTTCAACATTGAACCGTTCAAGCAACCTTTCCCCACCTAATAACTTTTGAGTGAACCGTCCGAATGGAATAAACTTTTTTCTGTTTGAAAGATCTCGGAGATTCTTTCCCATACATTCCCATATTTCGCTTTCTAATTTGAACCACTTTTCGTGCAATATTGAACCGTTCAGAAAAAAAATTAACATTAGCGTTTACGGGGAATTTAAGTTGAATGTTGATCCTGAACTTAAAGTTGGATTTCCTTCAAACTAACTTTGTAAGAAAATGGTTTTGATAAACAATGTTTGTAGAGTACTTTTCTGAGTAATCTTCTGTGAGGACTCTGATTCCAACTCCGCGAACATGGCGGAAATGCAGACTCAGAAAAAAAATGACTGAACGTGCAGACGACTTTTTTTTATTTATTCATTTGTTTTATTTTATTTATTATTATTATTTTTTTTTTTTTTTGCAGACGATTTTTTTTGTAACAAAATTTTTTCATTCACGTGAACATTTTATTCTTTATTTTTATTTAACAACTGGCAACGGATTCGGGACATTTTATTATCAAACGAGTTTTTTTTTTTTCTTTCTTTGATAAAATGTGTTTTGATGCTCTTTGTACTTTTATTTATTTATTTATTTATTTTATTATTATTATTATTATTATTAGTTTTTTTTTTTTTTTTTGAAAACGATGGAGGATTTTTTCTACGGAGGAACTGTAACAGTTGCACTCTTTAAAAGGTGCGACAAAACTTTATTTATTCGTTAATTACTTTTTACGTGTCTATTTCATCTGATGAGAGGGGTGTATTTTGCTTTTCGAAATCAGCTCTAAGTGCTAAAAAGGTATGTTTGACATAATTTTCAGTCTCAGATAATCAAGAGAATAATGATCAAATGCGAGAATGCCGATGTCGATGTACGGGAAAGTAGGCTCGTTTAGTTCTTGAAAGAACTTCTTGTTTTTTCTCAGTTAGTCTGAAAATAAGAACATGTTCAAAACGTTACTTTTCCGAGGACCACCAAAATCATTACGGAGCAAGGGCCTGATTGTAGCTCCAGAGAGAACTAGGCTCTAACTTGATTTGTTGCTCCCCCCCCCCTCTTAAACTGATGTAATAACATGTTTTACTTTTGGGATTTAAAAAAGGGTGGATTTTTTTTTATAATTTTGAATTTGATATTTACATCTTGCTATGGTGCAATTGAAATTGCTCAATTTTCTGTCTCTTTTTCTTCAGATTTGGTCCCCAATACCTGTGCCATATATTTGCCCATGCCTTAATTTGGCCCTGCAATTAGCATCTGGAATTTAGTTTCTTGGATTTCAATTTCTCAAAATTTTCAATAAAATCCTCGAATCACCTATAAACCTCAAAAATCGTTTTAAGTTGCATTTTTGAAGCTTTAATTTTGAACAAAACTGCAGTGCCCTTAACGTTAAAAAGTATGATCTTAAAACTTAAGCGTTTAGGATGCGATGAAGAACTCCCAAACCCTTTCGCATAAATCATCAAAGATTTTGGTTTGAAAAACTAATTTCAAAAAAATTAAAGGGGAGAGCTTTTGAAATCATCCTCCCCAAACCATAGGATATGGTGTAAAAACTTCGTTCATAGGACTTTATTTCGAGAAATCTCTAGTGGAGAGAGTTTAAATCCCCTTGCAGATATCATCAAAAATTGCCCAACATTACGTTTTTGAATATTCAATTATAAAAAATTGTAGATGAGAGGGGGGGGGGTGGATAGATTTCGATCTATTTTTTTCTATAATTGATTGGGGACATTGTCAGAGCCTTATGAGTTTCCCTAACTATAAATTTGAAGTATAATCAGGCTTAAATTTCTAAAAATTGCCTCAGAGCCCCTCGTACTTTTCTCCTTTCCTAACATGCCTGAAAACACTAAAACTGCATTTTCAAAACTACAATTTCGAAAATTTTCCAATGGTGAATCCCTCAGACTCCTTATCTGCCACTCCCATCCAAAACTAGAAACTGTATCTGCCCTTGCTTCCAACAACTCGAAAATCGTTTTAGACTGCTTTTTCCGAGCTTTAAATGTTAAAAATTGAGGAGTTTCTAACGGTACTGAATATGGTCTACAATCGCGATTGCAAGATTTCAATATTGGAACTTTTCGAGAAAGGGCCCCAGGCCCCTTTTCACTTATATCATTCAATGTAGTCAAAAATTACGTTTTTAAAACGTTAGTTGAATGATACGTTTATGACACATCCTCTTAAAAATAAATTAGTAGTTGCTCTCATATGGAATCTGAAAATGAAAAAAAGTAATGTTTCGAAAGGTAAAACGAGGAGAGTCTTTAAACCTTTATCCCTAACATCGCTGGTTTTCATCAACATTGGTTTTCAGGATTTCTATTTCGAAATGTTTCCAGGAGAAAGCGTCAAAGCTTTCCTTCCCATAACATCATCAAAGTTTGCCTATAGTTGCGTCTCTAGATCTTCAATTTCGAAAAACAACTGGGGAGGGCGATTGATTTTTCAGTTTTTCAAAAAGTGAATCGGGGACCGCCCTTAAGCTCCATTCCTTACCACGCAACATCAAGAAAGTTTGCCTATAGTTGCGTCTTTGGATCTTCAATTTCGAAAAACAACTGAGCAGGGCAATTGATTTTTCAGTTTTTAAAAAAGTGAATTGGGGACCACCCTTAAGCCTCCATTCCTTACCCTAACATCAGCAAATATCACCTAAAATCGCGCTTTTAAGCCTTCAATTTCTAAAATGTTACTTGTAAGGCCACAGAACCTTTTTTTCCCCAAACATCACCGGAGACTAGTAAAAAACTGTGTTTCAGGACTAGACGGTAAAATTTTTTTTGGGAGGGTGGGAGAGACCCGAAACCTTCAATCAAAACGGAACAAAAATTCAGTGCCCGCCCCCCCCCCTAAAAATATTTTCTGATTGCGCCACTGCTGCAACATCTGTTAAGGGAATCAAGTTTGGGGTTCAGTACCGCATGTAGTATCTCTAAAGTGATTCAGTACAGTTAAGGGACGGTTCGGACTGAGACCCAATATTAGAAATTTATGTTTAAAAAAAAAAGCTTCTTTAACAAGCCTTTGTTTCATTTATAGTTGAGCAAAAGCTTGTTACTGAAGTCAAACAAAAGTTTTTAAGCCAATATCGTTCGAAGAAAATTTTAGATAATGATGTTCAAATTTTCATAAAAACAGATAAACGGATAGTTTGCTAACATTTAAAATACGAATGCTCTTCTAAGTTCCTGGTTTGTTCCAAAAATTCCGTGCATTTTTTTTTTTTTTTTTTTTTTTGGAATTTTCAAAACTTGATTCTGCATCTCTAATCACCACCCTTAAGTACAACTGAAAGGGGGGGGGGGGTCGTGAAAATTGCAGAATTCAGCAATCTTAAAACTGCAGAGTTCCTGGAGAGGACTGGGAGGACTGGAAATGGGATTTTTCTGTCCTGGGTTAGCACTAGTTCACACTCATGAGTTTAAATAATGTTTTTCCAAAAGTATTAGCAAATTTTATCAGTCGTTTTATCACAATTCTTATTTATTTTACTTTTTAGTTGCTGCCGTACGCCGTACATTTAGTACACTAAGCTTCAAACGGGTAAGTTTTTTTTCAGATACATCTGCAACAATAGTTTTTGACACTCTGTAAGCAAAATGTCATAAACTAAAACAATATATAATAAAACCATGATAGGTTCTAAGAAATTAACCTCTTACTTTGCTGAGCTTTAAGTAGTTATATAATATTACTGGAAATGTGATTCATTTCAAATCAAATTTCAAGATCCATAAATTCATGGTGCCGCAAAATAAACGGAATATTTGCTTTTCCCAAAATTCATAAGGCATTCAACATAACATAAAAGCAAGGTAACATAGCAATGCGAAATGAAAGTGTGGTTTATAATTCAATAAAACTCACAAAATGAATGAGAAACTTTTGGATTCCAAAAATTACACTAATAGTAAACTTTTTGTTAAAAGGTTAATATTAAGGTTAAAAATATAAATACTTGATTTACGTTAGTGGAAGCAAGACAATACAGGTAGTCTGTTAATTTTTATTTCATTAATAGTTGATTCATTTATTATATACTTTGTAACATTTGCTACTAATCAGCTGATTGGAGTTTTATTTTTTCCTTGTTTTTCTTCTTCTTTTCTTTTTTTTTTTTCATTTTAGCAGCAAGCGTTCTGCATAACTGCTGGACATGAAGATAGGCTCTACCCCTAAATGCATTTGATAAATTGAAAACTTATTTTCCAATAATCACATAATTGAAGCGCTTCTAATTGACACATTTACTGAGTGATAAAAAAAACTAAAATAGCATTGAAGTCTTTTGTAAGACTTTCACATAACGATGAGATTAAATATGTAGCATGTAGGTTGAAAACATTTCATATGAGTGATGAACAAAATATGATAAATCCGACAGATTTCTTGAAAAATTAATGGAGAAGTAGACGCATTGCTGTTGTCTTCATTAATTGCTAATTACGTCCAATTATCCAAGCAAAAAATATTATTACTCGGACACTCCAAGTTGCGCAATGGCAACATTAATTTACCTCAATCAGTTTTTAATCTAAATACCAAACAAGTGTGAGCTCATATTAAGCTGTCGAAGCAGGACATTTCAAGGGCATAAGGACTTGCAACTTTCTTGTTCAGTCAGTATGTGTGTATGTATGTATACCCGTTAATTTTGAAATTCAAATCAAACAGGGGTTAATCTGAATGTATTTTCCCTTTCTGATTCGCAACATTTTGCTGTCGTTTTTCGTGCAATTAGACGAGGCAATCCTTTTGGCTCAACAGCAGTTTCTGGAGATGGTTCCAGCCCACAAATGAATATTAAACACGCAGGGGCTCAATTACCAACGATAGTCCACGACAAGAGGCGTAGAAAGATCGTCTTCCAAGAAATAAAAATAAGGAAAATACAGTGCCTCGTCATCGTTAAAATTCCCCCATGCTCATCCATCAATTTATAGGATTGGTTAATGACACTTTTATTGCACAAGGTGATATCCCCCGTTTGGGGTTTTTTCTCGTTACGTTACGATGTCCCCCTCTTGAGATACCTTTTCATTATCTTTTTTGCTTTTCTATCCATTACGATAGTAAGCAATTCGTGTTAATTGCCATTTGCGTTCAGGTAATGCAATTTGATTGTTATGCGCATAATTGCAATTGCTGAAATAAATCTATATATCATGCTCATTGGGGAATATTGCAGTATATTGCTCTATAAGTAGTATTGTTCAATGTCCATTATTTTATTTGATGTATCCTAATAAGCATCATTGTTTGTAGTAATTGATCAGAGTAACAATGTTTGATAGGTAGTTTGAATATTCAATTACGCTTATTGACAGATACTTCAGACAGTCTAACAAAATTAACTCTAAAAATCCATCGAAACTCATAAGTCTTATCATCACAATAAAACTTTCGTTGAAAAAGAAAATTAAAAAAGAAATCAAAATCATTAAAAATCTTACTTAAAAGAAGAAACATGGTTTATAAAATACTTAGATAAAAAATTAAATTGGGGAAACAAGTCTAGTAAAATCTAGCATAGCTAATCAATACAATACGATGTTTTCCAATAAAACCAGCTCTTGCATAACGTCTAATGAAAAAAAAAATCATGTCTAACATGAGACACTGAGAAATCAAGAGGTGTAAGTGCCGAAATTGAAAATTAGGAGATAATTACCAGTAAGTAAAGTCGAAAAACGGAAATAGTAAAGATAATTTACTTTATTAAAAGTTAAATTGTTTTTTGTTAATTAGACCGTATTAGCCGACCCGTACTTATCTCATTTATTTTCTTAAGTACATTAATTAATATACTTTTTTTAATTGTTGGCAACGAAATAGAAATAAAATCTGAGGCTCTTTATTTTTACCCTAAAGTTAGGTTCCAGAGGTTTTTTTTTTTTTTTTGATAAAATGTTTTTTTTTTTTATGTTCTTCGTTTAAAGTTGATTTTGATGAAGATTTTCTTTTCTTTTTTAATCAAAAAATATATTAGCTGCATTGTAAAAAAAGGGCTACAATTTTACCAGTTCATTTTTTACGTATCTATTTCTCCAGATAGGAGTGGCATACTTTGCCTTAAGAAATCAGCTTTCAATACATATAAAGTATTCCTGACCTATTTTTTGGTCTTAGCTCAATAGGAGAATAATAATTAGATGCTAGAAATATTCATAATATTTCCCTGGTTAGTTATTATATATATTGCTCATCCAGATAAAATAAAAGAGGGGGGGGGGACCAATTACTTAAAAGTTGGGTAAGAAGAGGTTCCGTGCATGAACGTTTCCCTAAAGATTTCGCAAGAGAGTATAAAGAGATAGAGATAGAGAGAGAGAGAAACTTAAACACTCTCAACAGCAGCACTTTCGCAAATGAATAGGTTATGGATGTTGACCTGTTAACCGAATTACTATTGCTTCCACTAATCAGTCTAATTTATAAGTGTTTACATTAATCCACGGAAGCCGTATGTTGAGTATACGGGATTCTAGGAAAAAGATAGGGCCATTGTGAGTTCTTGTGTGTTTGAATAAAAGTTTGTGATGTAAATCCTCCATTTTGTGTGTAGCCTTTGCGACGTGAAATCGGCTAAGGACGAATTCTAAAGCAAAGCAAGATACAACTTCACACCCCATAGAAGTCTTAGATACTACTTATCTAGGATGTTAGTTATGATAGTGTAATTTATTTGAAGAAATGTTTGATTTGGTTGTACATTCAAAAATAGTCAAACCTATTTATAAACAACAAGTTCGTGATGGAGTTTGATATTACCTAAGGATGGGGTATTCAACGAAAGAACTCTTCCAAGATAGAGACTTCCTCCCTTCATACATTAACAATCCGTCATGCTAACTGCACCAACCAAACCTACCAACCTCTTCAAGAAGACTTGAATAGACTCCACTAATCTATCAAACTATCATTAAGATTGAGACAAGAAAGAGATAGCAGAATATTCAAATGAGAAGAAGAGTAAGAGAACGAGAGCGTAAGGAGATCAGGAAAGCAGAGACTAAGTAAAGTTAGCAGAGCTAAGATATAGATAAGAAACGTTACCCCAAAGAAGATTCCACGCATGATATCGACTCATATACCCCTTTTTCACTCATGCTCTTTACAAACCTCAAGAAGATAGCATAGTTACGGAAGAAGAAAGCAGAATGACCAGCCAAATTTACTAAGTAGAGAGAGATCATACTCTTAGAATATAAGGAGAAGTCATATCACCTTATTATCGACAACGATCCGAAGAGAAGAAAACTCTATCCACCTAAATCAGATAGTTAAGATAGTCACTATTCCTCATATAAGATAGAAGTTAAAGAATCCACAGTGCTCGAATGTTCTAAGATAAGATCTATAAAAAAACAAGAAAGAATAGAAAGAGATAGAAGAACAGACAGAACCTAAAAGAATCAAGAGTTTACAATACAGATCCTCCGCCCCTTTGAACATAAAGTAGCAAGGCTTCCCAATATCATGATCGTATCCAACCGAAGGAAGAGCCGAGTGACATCTCTTAAGACACGAGATAAGCACGTATAAGAAGCTTCTCCTAACCAAGACAATCCCCATCTTCCACCAGCAGAAGGATAAAGAGTTAATTGTAAAGTTGAAGTAGCTAACACACCTAAAGAGATAACCATATAATTTCTCACAGATTTAAGAATAGAAGAGTTACACAATATACGTTAAGCAGAGTATATCTTAGAGAACCAATCCCACTATAATTTGTTCCACTAGTCAAAAAAAAATCGAAGTAGATACATTTAAACAATAAAGAAGAAGAGATCAAAGAGACTTTACTAGTTTACAGCACTCAGACATGTGATTTAGCAGAACCCCTTCTACAAGAGAGTATATCCCACTTATAACTTCATATTCTAAATCATCGAACTATCAAGAAGCCTAATAATAAGACAATGCCTATAGAAGGCCCTAAATAAAGGCTAAGAGAGAGGCACCTGCCAAGTACAAGTCCCCTAATTATTATATATACATTATCCACTTCAAGAACAATGTTCAAGAAAAGAGTGGAAACCAAGGACAAACTAAAACACTAAACGCTACTTCTAAGAGAGAGAGACATTCTCCCCGACAGATCACCCTTTTTACCAATATCATTTACATGAAGATACTAACGAAGAAGACCTAAGAAATCTTAATCCCCCTCAAGTCACGAGAAAGAGAACATTAGAAGAGTTAAGAACAATATGTCTGACGTAATGGGGATTAGAGACGCGGAGATTATTAAGAAGGCCGATTAAATTGAATTTCTTCTTTTTTTCATATTGTAGAAAAAAAAACAGCAGCAAGAAAGGAAGAAAAGCTCATAGGAATCTAGAAGCGGGATGGACGAATAATAAACATAGTATTCATATTAGACAAATTAAACATCTGCTCGTAACGTTAAAGGAAGGATGCTGGAGAAGCGTTTAGTCGTTTAGTATGGGTCTTTTTGTTTTGGTTGATTGTTAGTTTATATACTAAAACCTAATTGAAAATCTTTTATCAAGTCCGATTTTTTTCCTATTAAATTTTCACACAAATTAAATTAATGTTATTTAAAAAAATTTTTTTATTTATTTTAAAGAGAAAAATAACTACTCTTCATACCCCCGTTTAAGATTTAATCGTTTTTAACTAAACACGGGGCAACAAACTGTAGGGTCTTAGGGCAGAAGCATCCCACGTCCGTTAGGTTAGAAAGGGGGGTTTGCAATATTTTTTCTTTTTATTTATTTACCTTTTATTTTTATTGACTTAATTAGGTGGGCCTAAATCATTGTTTTGTATCGGGTGCAAGGGAAGAGGGGGAGAGGGGGGTGGGGGGGGCGGAAGGCGAGGGGGGGTTATTATTTGGTAGGAGGATTAACATCTGAGGCGATGGTTTGGTTGGTGTGGGGATGCTGCTGGGTGGGATGAGAGGTGGCTTGTGGGGAGTTGAGGGGGGAGGGGCGGGATCGTTAACACAAAGGGCGGTTCGTGGTATTCCAATCAATTGCTCTTCTTTAGCCAAGCAGATAGGAGATGGCGGGCAAGCCCAAGAGACAGGTACAGTTTTGGGGCGGGGGGGGAACCACCAGGACGGAGTCAACGGAAAAAGAGGTTCTTAGTGGTTGCTGACCAATGATCTCTACTTACTGTTGAATTTCGTTGTATTTGTTTTTGGTTTTGGGAATGGGGGGCGGGGCGGGGGGGAGAATGAAGCGCGGAGGGGGGATTGGATGGGGGGACCGCGAAACGGTGCACCTTGCTGTTGGTGGGTAGGGATTTTGTAACACTAACCGGATCAGTAAAAAAATGAGGTCGCAGTAGGGTTTAGCTTATCTCACCCACGAAGTTCGGTTATACGGCCCCCGCCCCAAGTGAGTTGCGAAGCTTCTTGGCTTCCGTTGGGGGGAAGTTTATTTATGCTTCATTAATAGTCAGAGCCATCGACACACAGACCGTGCACCCGCCCCTATATTAATTTCAAAGAAGAACTCAAAATAAAGTGACGACAACGACGGCTTTAATTAATAAAACATTAAATGACCGAAAAACTCGACCCTTAAAAAAATAAAATTTTATATTATTTAAAAAGACGGCGGACTTCCTCGGAGGAACGGGAGCTAAGGGGGAACAAAACACATTTCAGCCAACGCAATTTTGTTTTTTTTTTTAACGGGGTAGCGCAAAGCGGTCTTCTACATCACCAACGTACAAAGTGCTGGTAACTTCGTCCTTTCCTCCCATTTACGCAAGTGAATAATGGCTGTGACACGTGTCACAGGGAGAAGTGATAATGCGCAAGGGAAACACCACATAAAGGAGCAGCCAGTAATGGTACCCTCCCACACTTTTGGGGGGTACTACACCGAACCGTGAACAAATAAAAAAAAAAAAGAAAAACAAAAAAAAAAAGCAACACTCCCATAATACAAAAAAATAAAAAAAAAAAATAACAAAATAAACCCACCCAAATAAAACCAAAAAAAAAAAAAAATACAAACAAAACCTCGAGCATTCACGTTTATCACTTTATCACGCTCAGCTTCTGCCAAGGCTCTCAGTGCGTCACACAAGTTACCACCTCATCTGTGCACAGCCCACCGTATTTGCCAATATTCGAAGACTAGATAAAAAAAAAAAAAAAAAAAAAAAAAAAAAAAAAAAAAAGGGAAGCCCAATTAAACAAAAAATCATCGTGCAGGGGAGGAAAGGGAAATAAACTAAAACCAGTAAAGACGCCAAAAGCATTCCCTAAAAAAGAGCAGAATCTTCATATAAGTATTAAATAAAAACAGAAAAAAATATCATACGCTTAGTCTGGCACAGGCCTTTGTTCGCCTCGTCCCTTCCACTTTTTCAACAACTGCATGGGCTATCAAGACCCACGGGGTTTTTTTTCTTTCGGACCCTCCACCAGCTGAGCCCAATGTACTCCACTGCATAATTAGGCATGATCCTGCCAGGTGGTATTTAATACACGGAACCGGTCTAAGAAACTAAGGAACACCTAAGCAAAACCGTCCTGTCAGATGGCCTTGTTCTTGCGACAATAAACACCACTAGTTTTTTATGTCCATAGTGTTTAACCCTTCCCCCAAGTTTCGACTCTCGGAGTTAGTTGTTGTGATGCGGTTCCTTCTTCTCGCTGCCTTGATTGCCTTCACGTGCAGAGTGTTTGGTCCAGGCCCAGGTAGGTCTTTGACGATGGTAGCTTTTCAGGATGAATCACCACCACACAAAATGGCTACATCGCGTGCTGGTTCTATGAGTTTCTTATCTCTGGATTTCGTTTGTTTGTGTAGACTTGTTTTTTTTTTTTTTAAACTGATCTTTTTCTTTCTTCTTCCGGGGGTCTCGTCAGACTGTGTTATTTTACACCTTAGGAAGGGGGTGACGTACCGATGGGTTTGGGCGACGTATTTGCCGTCACTTATTCTGCGGCAACCGGGGATGTTTTTGTTTGCCCATTAGTTCTGCTTTACTTTTTTCTTTGCCGTTGTTTTATGCCACCGAGCATATTAATAAAAAAATACCACGTGCATTTTAAATAAAAAAATAAAAAAAAAAAAAACGAAAAGAGTTTTTCTTGCTTTTCTTTTTCAATTGATGGCTTCGCTCATCTCTGCACGTAGTCTCGCGACCGTTTCCACGTTTCTGTTTTTCAAGGTATTGCTTGGAATAAACCTCCATGGGGCAAAAATTCATACTCGATTTTTCGATATACCTCTCCAAATAAAAAAAAGCGAACACACATTTTAGTGCTTTCGAGTACGTTTCATAACATACTCTTGACATGCACAAATATTAACCTTATTTATTAGTGAACCACTTGACGATATCTCTTAGTGAATCATTTGGTAAATAATAATCTACCAGAGAACAGCAGACAGAGAACCTTGGAACAAGAAAACTCTCTTATTCACAAAGTTCCTCAAAATGCCATTTTTTATTTTGGAGTGAGTTAATAAGTTATTGAGTAAATTAAATAGGTTTCGTTTCGAAAGTTTTTTTTAAGTTTTTTAAAATTATAAATATTCAGAGCAATGAGAGAAGTAGAAATTGATATTTACTAGCTCTGTCCCTGTAGTAATGAAAGATTGAAAATAAAGCAAAATGGAAATGGAATTTAGTTCTAATTGAATGTATCTTATTTATTTGAATGCCTGAGAAACAGAAAGCAGGTTGAAGGAAAAATAAAAAATTAAATATAAATTTTTTCGGTATTTTAATAAAATAAAAAAAAATATTAAAAAAATAAAATATAAATTTTTTAACTAAATTTTTTAATTTAATTTAAATTTTAAATATTTTAATAAAAGGTTTAAATTAAAAAAAAATAATAAAAATTTATATTATATAAAAAAAAATAAAACAATTATTAGTTTAAAATATAAAAAAAATTAAAAAGCACCCACATTAAGGGCGGGTAGTTGAGAGAGATATCAAAGCGCCTCACAGAACATCAGAATTAGGAAAAAAAATATTAAAATAACGACATATTCTAATGAAATGAAAATAACAACATGGATAAAAACTTGACAGAGAGGAAAAAGAGCGGAAGAGATTAAAAAAAAAAAAAAAAAAAAAAGAAAAAAAAAAAAAAAAAAAAAAAACAATAAAAAAAAGAGATTGAAACTCAATTATTAATTAAATTTCTCGAAGATTTCTCGAAAATTGAACTGCATTAATGTGTAATTTTTACTGTAATTGTATGTGTTATTTTAAGTTTGACTTACATATGTAATCATCACTTTGTAAATTAACTTCGAAAGTTATAGAATTGTTCAAAACTGCGTAGAACTTTTCAAGAACAAATTAATCTTGTTCGCACTCTCAGAAATGCACAGCTCACTTTCAACGGTTCTTGAATCGATAGTCAAATGTTGACATTTACTACGATTATTTCCTATCTAGGTCATAAACTCAAGTCAAGTCTCACAAAATGTCTCTATTTTGAGGAAAAGTTTCATTGGAATATTTTTAACGAAGCCGTTTCGCCAAATACGACGTAAGTTTCGTGAATTTTGATGATGTATCTGAGAGTGCACTACAACCAAAAGACCGACTTGAATAAAGCTGTAGAAATGTTCAGAATAAGAGCATTAAAGTAGTAAAACTTCAACTGGTGGGCTTTTAATGCTACAATCATTAATTGCAGGATTATCTACTTAATTTTTCTCTACTAAAATGAAAAATTATTGAAATTACTTATCTTTTTAATTCTTAGGTACTTTTTGGGCACATTTTCATGCATCTTTTCACGATTTTAGGACACAATCCGGCCTCTAAGTATAATTTAAAAAAATGTATTAAATTACATTTTTCAACTTCGAGAACAAATATTGGGGGTGCATATCTTAGCTTTGCTCTTACCTTCGGTACGTTACTGATGTACTGTGTGAATTAGTTAATATTTTTGCGTTATTAATATAGCAGTGACAAAACAAACTGTAGATTTTGAAAGCCTAATATTCCACTGTAAATGAAACATATTTCATTTCTTGCAAAAAAAAAGTAATTTAAACCGTTGGAAAAAATATGTTAGGGCTGTTCCACGGAAAGAGAGCCGTTTTGTCCCGCACGTGACGATTCATGTATTTTATTAAAAAGTAATAGGTTCGGACGAAATTTGTTTCTTAAGAAATCACACATACGTGCGTGGTTTTTTTTTATTTAACAAAATTTTGTCCATTATCCTTTAAAAATATTATTTTCAATGAAAAATATATAAAGTGTCACGTGTCGGACAAAATTGCCATTTTCCGCGGAATGGCCTCTTTACATAACTTATACGTGCATCTCTTCTCTCCCCCATCCCCCTCAGCGAATGAATGACAATTTTTTTCAGCTTAAAATTGACTTTGAGAAAGTTACTAGGCGAAATATTTAGACTAGAGAACATGCAGATTTCGAAATAAATAAACTACGGACACAAAAGTTGAGAATTGCTGCTCATCTGACACACAACTATGAACAGCAATTTCAAAATGATTAATCACACTTGTTATTTATTACATCTCACGTAAATACTTCTCGCTCTAGGCACTGAGAGGTAACTCCACCAGAAATACATAATTCAATCCTAAGTAGGCATAATTCATTCCACTGCCTGAAACAATGAACAAATCTTCTCCGATGGCATTTACAGAAGTCAATAGAAAATTGGGCAGCTGAAATGGGAAAAAAAAGTCCCTATTTAAAATACTCAAGCGCATTCTACAGGCGCCGTCTACTGTCTTACCACGACCCCCCGATGCTGGGAGAAAAGGTTTTAAAAAACCAAAAAGAAGAAGGGAGGGGGGTTGTAACTGTTCAGTTTAAATCTTTCCCCAATATTGGCAGCTCGCGCCAAGCCGTAAATTAACCCCGGTGGTTAGAGCTTTGTTTGTTTTTGTGTTGACCCCTAGGGTCGAGGGGGGGGGGATGAAAGGGTCTCGTGGCGCCCGCCGAGGGTTGCCTCCTGCCTCGATCGTGTCAACGTTGCGGAAGACGGTAACAAAGGTGAATTAGGGGAGGCGGTGCCGGGCCATTGTGCACACATGCTACTTGCGTCGATTCCCCCCATCTAATGAGAATTCGATTTTTAACTGCTCTCAGAAATCGAAACTTGCTTAGTTAATTATTGTATTTTAAGTTGGTGGAAATGAAAGAATATTTTTCTCTTCAGTCAGTAGCTCTGTCTGCTTATTACTTTGATTTCTCGTGCGTAGCCCCCCCCCCCCTTCCCCTCATACGACCCCAAAACATTTTACAATACATAGACAGACACATTCTTCTTACAGACATACATTTTACATTAAAAACACATATTCTGGTGGTAGCTGTACCACGTATAACTTTAACAAAATTAGTTTAAGACAAAGGATAAATTCAAAAATCCGGACCTTACGTCCAGCCTGCTCAGAAAACAGGACCGTATGTCTTAGCTATCCAAAAAATAAGACTTTAAAATGAAGACCCCAAAAATGAAGACCCTTAGCTACCCTGCATCAGTATCTATTGTCCTCCGACCATTTGGTTTTTTACCTAATAACTATTTTTGACAATTTTGTGAAATTTTTGGAAGTACATTTATTGGATTCATCAGTTTCATAGCTTTACAAAGCTGGTAAATTTTTGTATCTATGTACATTAGAAGCAGAGCTATTGGTTTGTGAATGTGAAAAATGAGTGGCTAAATCATTAGAAATTTAAGTTTGAAGTATGTTTGAAGTGAGAACTTCTTTAGACGTGTTGAGCATTTTTTGAGATTGGAAAAAACATATGAACTCACGACTCTGATACCGTTACCGACACCGCTGTATATAAGTAGATAAATGCATTGTGTATAGTATATGTTCGTGCAACGTACATAGATGTACAAGCATGCTGGCTTTTTTTTTTTTTTTTTTTTTGAGATTTGGAAAAAAACCGCTGATGGTTAAAAAAGTACACACGTAATTGTTCAAGTTTTCCCTTCTATCGGCACTCCCTAAATGCCACTTTTTTTTTCTCTTGAAATAAGTTTTTGCCTCAAATTTGCTTGCCTCAAAAATGATAATTCAAAATATTTTCATTCCACTTTTAGGTAACTTTCCAGAATTTTTTTCTATACTATCTAGGGAAACTTTCAAAATGTTTACAGCATATTTTATTGTCGATGGTTTTTTCTTCAAAAATAAATGCAGTAAATTGCCGGGAATGTTACAAAAAAGATTTCAATAAGCTCTAAAAATTTTATTTTCAACTCATCCTCAACATTGTGGGTGTATGCCCAAGGAGGCGAAAGTCACTAAGTTATTTTGGTTGTACTTTTTTTCCTATTAAAGTTTTTTAAAAATATTTCATTCAATTTTTGAAAAATTTGAGTATGTTCTTTCAAATTCGACAAATAACTAGCAATTTTCGTTAACTTGTTTTCAAATATTTTAAGAAATAACCAGCTAATTACTAATTTTTATTGAAATTCCATTAAAAAATGCAATTATAATGTTCCTAAATATAACTTTTCCAAAAAAAAAAAAGGCCGCGAATGTGTTCGGATACCTTAATGGGAGTGTAGAATTTCAAGAAGTAATTCGAATTACTTACAGAGTTATTAAATGTTTCATTTACTTTAGTAAACTGAGAAGTGAAAATATCCAAATGCAAAAGGAATTACAAGATTAAAAATTAACCAATAAAGATACAACATGTAATATAGTTTCAATTTCGATCTTTGGCTGCAACATATATACGCGTGTTGTGTGTATAAACATAGTAAATACAAAAATGTAATTTTTAAACCTATCATAAAGCCACTTAGTTGCATGAGAATCCTCCGCTCCTCATCAGATCCTCCAAAACAGTTTTTCCCCGCAATCGCACTTTCCCCTTAGCAAATTCTCACCAAGAGCAAGGTAAAATATAATTTTTGTGTTAATTCAAGAAAAATATTAGTAAATTTTTTTGTGAAAACAAAGCTTTCTTCAAAAGTTGGGGAAGACGTTGCTGTTAAACAAGAACTATTTACAACGAAGTTGACGACTGCTTTTTGCTTCCACATACAAGAAGAGTCAGACTCCTAGAAATTCTTCACAGTGTTCATCAAAGACATCATTTTATTTTGCTTCCCCCCCCCCCCATTTATCCCCACATCACTAAAAATCACCACTCACGGTTACCAAAGAACAAAAGAAATAAAATGAAGAGGCCTCCAATGATTGATTGAATAAAAAAACAGACACTCCCTCCCAGAGTTGGATTAAAAAAAAAAAAAAAAAAAAAAACGGGATCGAAAAACTTTTCTCCGTGAGCATGTTCATTGAATTATTCATCGGGAAACGATACAAGACTATCGGTTCGTGGGCAAAATGTAAACGGGAAAGAAGGCAATGTCAAATAGATAAAATGGAGAAAAAAAGGAACGGGGAAAAAAGCTGAGGGGCAAGGAGACAATGAAAAGGAGTGTTTCCGGGCACTCTGGGAGGAGATGATCTTAATTATGCCCTGTGTCCGGACTTGAAAACTGAACCACGCTATCAAATTCACCTCCAGATGAAAGCATCAAAATTCACCATCTCTTTACCACTTAGAAGTTGATTCTTTTCATCAGGATAACTATTGTGGACGTTCTTTTTTTATGTTTTTATAAAAATAACTTTCCAACACCAGTTAACCGATAGGTAGATTGGTTGTTAACTATTGTCAAGATACTAACGAAACAATTTTTGATAGATCTAAAAGAGAAAAAACAACTTGACGTAATTATCTGACTGTCGGATTTTGGTCATATTGCTTCAAAAAACGAAAATATATATATAATTTTTGATGAACAATTTTGCATGCGAAGGAGCATATAAACTTATGCCTGCAGTAAAATGGATAAAAACTGAGGAGACAATGAAACGGAGTGTTTCCGGGCACTCTGGGAGGAGATGATAATAATTATGCTCTGTGTCCGGACTTGAAAACTGAACCACGGTAGGAAATTCACCGCCAGATGAACGCATCAAAATTCACAATCTCTTTACCACTTAGAAGTTGATTCATTTGATCAAGATAACTATTGTGTTTTTTCTTTTTTCTTTTTTTTTTTTTGTGTTTTTACAAAAATAACTTTCTTATACAGTTGACGGACAGGTAAGTTGGTTGTTAGCTATTGTCAGGCCAAAAACGAAACAATTTTTGTTGAATAGAAAAAAAAAAGCTACTTGTCTAAAATATCTGTTTCGTTTTGTGATTGGTTCTTCTTCACCTTGTACCTGAACTTCCACAGATAACTCGAAGCCTTTGTCATCATCTGACGAAAAAAAATGAGCTCCTCCTCTCTCTTTTAAAAAAGTCAGCTTTAACTTTAAATATTTGATTAATATCTTATTTTATTTTAGACCTTGTGTGTCCATAACATATTAGATGTTAAACGTATAAGACACAGCCTCTGTTGCTTAAGAAAACAAAAGTACGGTTCTGAATTTCTCTTTTGAGTCTACAGTATCTTAACTTTATCTATCATTATACAAGCTTAAGGAATACTTAAGTTTTATTTTTATCTTTAATGAGAAACTTTGACTTTTATTACCAGATTCGAAAATCAAATTTTCTTCAGCTTTACTTAGCATCGGTGTAAATGGTCGTAAACCCTCTTAAGGTACTTTTACTTAGAATCAATAACCGCTCGTTTTTTCTTTCGTTCGCTCTTTTTTTTTTTTTTAGCTTTCAGCAAAGTTTAATGGACTGTAAACTTCAAATATGTCAATGAAATGAAAAAAAGAGCAAAAAAGAGAGCTTAAATTTAGTTTGAGGAGTACCAAAGGAAAAAAAGCCCCAAACAAAATTGTCAAAAAACCATAGCAAAAAATCAAACCTTTTCCTTAAACACACATTGAAAATTAAAGTTCCGTTTCTTTTTCCGAAGAAAAAACATCAATAAAAAATGAGGGGGAATGTTTTTATAACCTTCCGCCTACAAAAACTGTTAATTTATTTTGCGCAAATTTAATTACAGTACTTAGAAAACCGAGATTCAGAAAAACTCCGCGCGTAAAAAATACTCGTTGAGACCCTAATTTAATTTTTTTTCTTTTTTTTTTTAAATGTCGGATAAAAAATTAGTTTTTTGAACCTTTATTTCGAAAGTTTTTGGAAAGAAGTTTCAAATTATTTGACTTTGAAACTACTATTGGAGAGAGACTGCTTGAAGAAATCCCGTTGGATTAGAAAGTTAAATGCTATTTAAGTTGTAATTCTATGTATTTAAGCGACATGGGCTTAAAATTGTTAAGCTAACTGGAGTAAGACAATTAAAATTTTCGACAATTATCTTTTAATTAGCAAATCTTCCTTCTCGCAAGTCACCAAGTTTTTATAGCATAAAAAATATTTTTTTACAAAAGGCTGACATTTTTAATTAGTTTTTATCCAAGTTAGAAACTTCTTTTAAACCCAAAGGGTTTTTAAAAAGAATATCTAATTAATTGTGACAATATTAAAAGTCCATTCCTCAAGCAATGACAATGCTATCGTGATAAATTCTTACCTTCTTGTGAAATTTTAAATCAACGAGCACAAAAATTTTAAGCGACATTTGATCAGAACTTCTTTCTTTCTTTTTTTGAAAATCAAAAAACCTTTTGACACTGGGTGCCATTAAACACTTGTGAAAAATTTTCAAACTACTGAATATTCTCCCCCCCCCCCTTTTAACAACATAATAATAACAGTTACTGAATTAATAATGTAAGTAAAACTCTACTGGACGTTTAAGAACTGTGAAAAAAAATTAAACGCCTAAAGATAAATAATTATCAGAATTATACATAAACCACAAATATTGCTGAAAAGTCATAAAAAAGTATGAAACATTATTCACAACATTAATCACAGTAAAGGATGTCATCTATGATAGTAATATTAGTATTATGAGGTTTTCTTTTTATTTTTCCATCTTATCTTTTCCTTTCTGAGATGATTTTTTTTTTCTAAACGCAGATAAGCAGAAATCTCTGAGAACGGGCCCAATTTTTTCACGGACCGATATCGGTCCGTGAAAAAATAGCCGTATTTGCAATACTTGTTGTGAATCGTGGACCTATATCATTCTATAGGTATAGGTATAGATTTGCAAAATTGAACCAAAAATTTTAAACTTCAATTTTATTCAAACTTTTCGAGGCAGTATATCCTGTTTGAGGTATTAATCAGAAACCACGCATTGTTTCTTGAACATTTCTTTCAACCTTTTATTCAATAATTAAGATAAGGGAAAATTGTTCTTGAAAAAACTATCATTTAAACAACAATAATAACTGGAATTTAATTGTCTAAAATACTTCACCATTTTTTAAAAATAGGCTCAAAATTCATTTGCTGTCAGTCTTTCCTTTTTAATTTCTTTTCTTTTCTTTTTTTTCGCATTAAATTTTAACAAATAAAATAAAATAGTTTTTTTTTAAATCAAAGATTGCAATTGTTTTTCAATGCAGAACGATACAAAGTGGAATCGACGTTATTTAGCTTTCTGTAAATAATAGACTATCGTAACTTGATAATTAGTTAAACAAAAAACCTAAACACTTAAGTAAAAACATAAAATATTATCTAGAATAAGTGTCGTGCTTTAATCTAAAATAGAAACAAATTCTAGTAAACTATTCACAAAACAATCTGACCATTAATTGATATTAGTGTAGAGAGCATACAAAGAATGTTACTATCAGGATAAGAGAATAAATAGTACAGCCATTAAATTAAAATGGCAACATAAGTACCGCGTTAGACACCATGGTGATTTTTAGCATGTAGTCTGCAAAAAATTAGACTATAATCATGGACTCCTGAACCTACATTTTTGGGAGAGGGGAAATTCTCAATTTACCGAATCAAACTCAGAATTTCACCGATCATTAAAAAAATAATTTACTGAATATTTGCCTGCATACGTACCAACATTCACTAAGAAGAGACTTTAGGCATCATTAAAAAAACATTTAAAAAGCCGTATTTGCAATACAATCTGTCTCCTAATTTTCCGAATCATCTGTCAAAAAATTGGCCGAATAAGAAAAATTTTGGAAGGTCATTTTGATTTTGACATCCCATAACGTCTCATCTGGTTTTCTCTGACTTTTGTGGCAGTACTTTCGAAAAATATTTTTTAAGAAACTTAAAATTTAAGCGTAATTATTCGCTGCGCACTTGGTCCGAAGCCAAAAAAATAAACAAAAATTTTTTTCATAACCAATAATTTTTTTAAAAATTTTAAGCATAGTAGTTACTTTTGTTTTAGATGAGCTGAAATTATTAGCGCAGCGAATAATTTCAAATTGTATTTTCTGAGTCGTCGATAGAGAGAATTCCTTAAATAACGTGTTATTGTTAGACAAAAATCTGTCAAAAGGCAAAATATAATCTAAAATTATCTGCTGCACGTTTATCTAAAACAAAAAGAAAGTCTTTTAAGCTTTTCGCAAAACCATCTGACTACTAATTCATATCGCAGTAAAACATAGAAGGAATGCTGCTATCATTTATACTAAATGTGTGGGCAAGAATGTTAACAGGCCGGCTGCTGTTCAGGGAATACAAATCCGACAAGAATACAGCCATTAAAACGAAATGACAACGCCAATACCACACGCAAGTGGCGATTTTTAACATGTCACTCCAAGGTAAGACAAGATCTGAAGCCTCTTTCTAATCTGGACACTGGAAGAAGATTCCAAAAGGCGCCGAAATTTTATCAAGAGGACGAATCTAGAACAAGGCACCACAAATTGAAATCCGAACTCATGGCTCAACATTTTTCGGCATTCTTTCTTCTTCAGAGATCTGCTCTACCTTATCTGTGCTACTTAATCTTAACCCCCGTCTTTTTTGCCTTTTCCTCCCAGTTCTGTTCCCACTGCTGTTGCAAGAAATTGGGAACTTGTTTTCCAGTTTCAAGGATTCCCATCTTGTTTGTTTACCAGTGAAAGATTGAATGCCGAGCCACTGTTCCGCCACCTCAAGTGACACAAGATCCTTCTTGTATGGTGGATGGAAAATTGGTCTCTGGCAGTAAGAAAAATAGCATACGCATTTGGAATTCCTACAGCCGTTTGAGTAAGTCTCCCATAAAAGTTTGTTGCTTAAGATCTGAAAATCTTGCCTCCTCTTTGAGAACTAATTATTGATTTCATTTTAATCAGTAGCTATCAATTGATCAACTATCAAATAATCAACTAACCTTCTTTTTTTTCACTTTTCATCATAAAATCCATTGATTGCAATAATTAACAGTGAAAAGAAAAATAAAACAAACAACGCACTCTGCGACAATTACAATTTTCTGTAAAACTTTCTGCATACTGTAAGCAGTCTACTTTACATTACTATTTAGATTTAAACTTTAGGGAATTTTCAACAGGGTACTGGATGTTCACTGAAGCAAAATGTAGCTATACTCGAAATGTCATTTAATTTTGATATTCCAGTAAGTTTTCGTTTTGAAGGAAGCATTGAGAAAAGAGTTGAAACTAACTGAATCTTTTCATAAAATAATGTATTTGCTTAAGCTTTATGAAATGCAAAATATAATGTAATAGCAATCCTATTCAAACTCAGGAAAGTGTCAGGCCTAATTTGAATGATTCAAATCTGTTTGTGGTGCAAAAGAGCGCCGATGGGACCACCAAGTAGTTTTTTCGGGATCCGGCTAGAAGGTCCAAAACCAAAAGGGCCACGAACAGAAGATCCACGTCCAAAAGATCCGCGGGATAGAAGGGCCACGAGACAGAAGGTCCGCCAGACATAAGGTCCAGTGGCCATAAGGTTCAAGGAACATAAGGTCCAACAGCCAAAAGGTCCACGAACAAAAGGTCCGGATTTCTCAGCGGGGTGGACAAAAGGTCCAGATTTTGGGTTTATCTTTTGTCTTCAACTTATTTTGTTAAATGTTCAAATTTTACGTGCTAATTACCACCATAATAATCGTTCGGTTGCCCCCTTTTTTTTTGTTGAAATGTGTTTTATTGTAAATGTAGCGTGGAGATGACCCCTTTTTGTGCCAATAGTGTGGCATATGCGCGTAGTGTAGAGCGGGAAATTTTGAATCTGCCTGCAGGGCTGATGAATGCATTTCAAGACCTCTTCCTTTTTTGTGCTGATTGAAAGATACATGTCAAGGTCATTAGAGGTAGCTGGGTGGAGTGGGGGGAGATAATTGTCAGCGAGGGGTGGTCGGTGTCCCATTATACTCAAAATGTTATTTTATTTTGATTTTCTAAGAAGTCTTTAATTTGAAGGCATACAACGATAACGAAGAGAACAGAAACTAACTGATTCTTTGTATAAACTTATTTATTGACTGAAATTTGACTGAGGGAAAATATAGCATCATAACAACGCTGTTCAAACGAAGAAAAATGTCACGCTTAATTTGAATCATTCAAATCTGTTTGTGGTGCAAAAGAGCGCCGATGGGACCACCGCGCAGTTTTTTCCTTCCTACCCCCTCGCACACATTCCGCCAGTTGACATCCTTGACCACCAAATGTGGATAAGTTCCCCCTTTCCGAGCACCAGGAATTCCTGGCGAAAATCAAAGAGGACAGCCGCAGTCCGTCGGCGCCAAATGACCCCCCCATCATTTCCCAGCAGTTCTCTTCCAAAGACACTGCTTGACCGACAAATCTCGTTTACACATTCTTCTTGCCTCTGCCGGTGGCTCCTTATCTAAATCCACGCAGATAAGATCTGCGGCAGGATCATGTCGCCAAAAAAAGCGCCGCGACGCCAACAGGTACAAAGAAGGGTCAGATGGATCAATGGTTGAGGGCCCCGAGATAACGCGTGATGACAGGTAAGCCAGATGAACGACCGGTGGTCGCGATACCGACTTTGGCATTCTTTGGTACGCCGTTGTTGTTAAACATGGAGTTTCGCAGGTGAATGATATTTTTCCTGGCAGTCTGAAAGAAGGTACGACAACCCCCCCAAACTTGGAGCATTCTTCACCAAAGATGTCATTCATCTTCCTTGAAAAACGCGCTCACGATGTCAAAGACATTGACAAGTTGATCCAGCCTCCCCATGCAATTACCTTAATTAAGGAAAAATGTACAACATGCAATTACACACTAATTTATTAATGCTTGCTGAAGATTTGTAACTTTTGAGATTAAATAGTGGGAGATACTGAATTTAATGGGAGACTCTTTCAAAACCATTGATTCCCCCCATGTTAAAAAGTCAAGGGAACATATTTCGCCGCATCTCAAAATTAATGGCAAGTAGATCACTCTCTTGGATATCTTAAATTTTATATGATGAAAACTTTTCAACCTATGAAGAAATTCATGAGAATGCTGAATGTATTACCTCTGTTGGTAAATGATCGGAAAACATTCCTCCGTCGTTACCTTTCCTTTATTACGGATATTTTCAATGAATTTCTAAGATGACAGTCCAAGCATTGAAAATGCTTTGTAGTACTTCCTGTTGTATTTTTTCCTACGATATTTCTTTAACTCTTGATCTTAAAGCAAAATTAAATAAATAAGCACAATAATAATGAGCATTTAATATCATTCACGAATTTATCAGAAGTATTTAGATTTCAAGTACTTCCTTCAAGTGATTGACACTTTCAAATTGTCGGGTGCTGCAATTGTCTTAAATGAATGTTTACATAATCGAAAGTAGAACTATTAAACTTTTTTTTTAAACTATAAATTGTCAACTTTTCTAACACTCGAATGGATTTGAGATTAAAAACGAATATGTGACAAGACAAACAAATATACAACGACGATGGTTATTTGAATGGTCAAATGAATTTGTAGTGATACAATTATGCCATCATTCGGTAATAGATCTTTCAGTTAAATCAGTCGAAATTTGCTTCCCGAAAACTAGTCTTTCTTTATAAAGTTATTCGGAGGAATTATTCAATCAAGATTTATTCAATTACGAAATCATTCGGACGAATCATATAACTTTCAACCATTCAATTGTCAAAGCATCCGGAACTCTGACAGGTAAAGTGTAAGGCAAATTCGGCGAAATTTCAACAGAGACCCTCCTATATTTTTGAAGATATTTTTTTTAAATTTCTTATTATTTAAGTTTCATTACACACTTTTCTTTTTAATTACATGTCAACTCTACAAAATTTCAGGAAGGAGTCAAATAGTTCTCTTTTCTGTTCTTAGTGCTTCCTCTATCTATGCAATCAACCCTGTCTATCTCGAATTTCACGGGACAGAAGAAAAATTCCAGATACGGAGGTTTCGAGTTACAGAGGTTGTGATAAAATTTACAAAAATGAGCAATTGGAACAAATTCAAGTACGTAATAGATTGTTTTGCATTGATATTGTTGAATATTTTACTGTACGACATGTTGTGAGTCGACGTTTTACTAATCGTGATGACTATATCGGAAGCAAGTTAATGCATACCTTTAAATACGAACATATTCATTGAATGATTGCGCAAAAGATGATTTTTGTCTCCACGTTATAACATTGATAAATGTGGCTGGAGATGAAATTCGTAAAAATTCGAGATATAGAGGTTTTCGGATAAAATCATTCGAGATAAACATGAGAAAAAACATTAAATTTATGCTGTAAAAGCAGGGAAATTGAAAAATTTCAACGTTGAGAGATTGTCGAGATAACAGGTTCGAGATAAACAGGTTCGACTGTATCTATCAAATTAAAAAGTCATTTTAAATTTGTTAATGATAAAAGGCACACTGCAACGTGCTTGTGTTGTTGTTTCTGAAACCACTCGGGTACCCGAGTCCGAGTAGATGCATCTACTCAATTCATCGTGGAATAGGTATACGGCTTCCCTGTTTTCGTGAACCATTAAGGTGGAAGTCCTGATTTAGAACTACACACATGCCATAAGACCCGTTTATAGGATAGGCAGCCATTCACAACACACTCATTCACTCAGGAAAAGAACAGGAGAGAAAAAAAGTACATCTATGCCAGAGCCGCTATTCGAATCCGGAGCTTGCCATCCTACTCGAACTCCTCTGACCACTAGCCAAGGCGACCCACTGCACTTAATTAAGCTTAAAGAAAGGGGGAGGGGGACAGAAAGTTATTAGGGTCATTCCATAGTGACTAATGTAACATTCAGAGCTGATTTTGTAACTGTTTTTACTTGTAATTTAAAGGATAAAAAATATTTTTTAGTTATGCTGGTACATGGTATCTCTGTATCATTTCTGCTAAGAATTTAAAACAAAATTACTGATAGTAGATATTTTTACAACCAAAATAGCATCGTGACTATCGTAACATTTTTGCAACCCTGAAAATTATTGCTCATGTTGCGAGGCAAAAATTTCTCAAAGTTAAGCAAGTGCAAAAAAATTGAATGATATAATTAAAAAATGTGTAAAATTGACTTTTAAAAACATAAAACATATTTATTAAATCTTAAGTTTTTTTAGTCTTCTTGAGTGTCACTTTTACTCAAGATGGCGTGTGACTAACGTAACGTGACTAACGTAACCATCGAATAACAAGCAGTAGATACACTACAAACTATTTTTTGTGGCTAATATCAGTGATAATTACAATACTTTTTCAATTTCTTTTAACTTCTCATGTTGCGTGATATTCATTTATTTATTTATTTTTTTTGATACTTTTTTCACTTCGGTATTTTTTTTTCTTCGGCTGAGGTTGACATTTCTATGGAATGATCGTATATAACAAATGCTATTTTTTAAAACATGAAAAAGACTGGTTCCTCAGTTCCGCAGGAATGGATAACTCTCTTGGAAAAATATTTTTGCAGCAACTGCACTAAGCAACTGCAGTGCAGCAACTGCACTGGTAAAACTGCACTAAGCCGAACTTCGATTAGCCGAAAACTTCGACAACAAGAAGTGAATATTTATTCCCGTCTAACTGAATAGAGAATTAATGTTATTTATTTCCGATAAGCCCAATTTCGTTGGGCCGAAATATTTGATAAGCGGAATTTTATTTCATGACCCTCAACAGGTTTTAATTGTTACCGCAACTCGTCAAGTCGAAGTCGCTTTTTTTCCCTCAAAATGTATGCACCAAAAAAAAAAAAAAAAAAAATGGTGTCAAGGCATTAGAGATGTCTGAACAAAGTGGATCTAAAAAATCTCTGACGTAAGTTTTCAAAATGATTCAAGCTTTTTGCACACACACACACACACACACACACACACACACACACACACACAATAGTGAGTGAACGTTCCTTAAAGCACAGATTTTATGGATTTGTTGGAGTTGGAATTTTAGTGAGAAAAAACGCTACTCTGATGAAGTAATTTTATCATCAGATGGAAAAACGATGCTGGTGATGAAGAGGAGGAAATGGTAAAATAACCTTCTGTTTAGCAGCAGCCGATGTATTTCTAGTTTTTTAATAGAGTCATATCCGAATGTTCCTAACACCTTCTTTAATGTACGAAAAGTATCCGAGGTTTATTTAATGAAAAAACAAATTCCTGCTCAAAAACAATGTATAATTAGAGGATTGTTTCTTTCTTTTTTTAAACTTCCTTTTGGTATGAAGAACTCGACATATTTCAGTATGATAAAACTTTCTTTCCAATCTATACAAATTCTTAAATTTATATATTGATATTAAGCGTTAATTATGTCAAATATACATATATAGTAAGTACACTTAATACATTGTTTTATAAATTTTTGCTCATGTTATAAAGTTCATGAGTTTCAGTATAGTAGTACTTTATTTTATTGTACACCGCAAAAAATGAACTGTTGTTTTCACAGTATAATACTGGCAGTCGAGGTTTCAATTTAAAGCTGTAAAATGTGCAGCAATAAACTGTAAAACTAGCAATTTTACAGTTTCTTACTATAAAGTTATCAATTTTACAGTTTATTGCCGTAAAATTTAGCTGTATTTTACTGTAAAAACAACAGTATAATGGCGGCAGAAGTTCCAATTTAAAACTAAAATGTACGGTAATAAACTGTTGAATTAGCAATTCTGCAGTTTAGTACTGTAAAAGTAGAAACTTTGCAGTTCATTACTGTAAAATGATAAATTTTACAGTTTATTCCCGTAAAATTGGCTGTATTATAGTGTAAAAACAACATTCATTTTTGTCAGTGTATAGTTTTTATTCGTTTGAGATCCGCCGAACTTTCGCTAACTTGATTTTTTTCGTTTTCACTGCAGCTTCAAATTATCGAAGTTTCACTGTACTTTCCAACCTTTTTTTGAAATTTCCTAAATTAAAGGAGAAAAAACCGAATTTTTGCCTTTTCTTTGATTTGGTCAACGGGATCATGATCGTTTCAGATTCTATTCAGACCTCTGGGAAAGGCTTAAGGCCATTAGCTGCCCCCCCCCCGCCCCTCCTCGTGACTCTGCTACTGATCTGTTTAATTATTTGCATGTGCCTGAAACTACACTGCAAAAAAAAAAAAAAAAAAAAAAAAAAAACTTGTTTTCACAGTATTGGCAGCAGAGTTTCCAGTTTAAAGCTGTAAAAGCACAGTAATAAACTGTAAAACTAATGAGTTTACAGCTTATTACTGGAAAACTAGCAATTTAACAGTTTATTACTGTAAAATTTGCAATTTTACCATAAAATTAGCTGTATTATACTATAAAAACAACAGTATAATACTGGCAGCGGAGGTTCCAGTTCAACACTGTAAAATGCAATGTAATAAACTGTGAAACTAGCAATTATACAGTTTATTACTGTAAAGTAGCTTTTTATATACACTAAACAACATCTATTTTTTAGTGTATATAAAAAGCCCCTATATGAAACATTCCTTTGCTAGGCCACTGTTTGCTTTCATAGAAAATCTTAACCAGGAACAAAATTTTTCTACGCATCAACGAATGTATTGTTAAGTTCGATTTTCCAATCCTGTCCTCCACATGAAAAACTGTCAACTTGTGCCATCAACTTTCATTTCGGACCTTCGTGTTTGTCAGGAGGCTGGAGGCAGTCCGAAAACCAGAAATCTTATCGCGGCAAAAGATCGTTCTCACGTAAGAGACTTTTACAACCACCTTGTAAGTGCCAGATCTGAAGAATATATGGTGAGACCGGGATCCGAAACAAGATCTTTTGCCCGTGATCGTGGTTAGCCTTTGTCACTTAGGTTGTGAGGTTAACAAGCCAGGTGGCGCTCTTATCGGTAAGATACCTGTCTGCTCGGAACCCGCGTTTTTATTTCTACAAAGTTACAGATCGGTACTGAGGCTCTGTTTGTGGGGGCGGGTATAAAGTTACTCCAAATACTTTGCGGTGGAACTTGGTTGCTGAACACAGTAAGGTTCTGTTTTGGGTGAAGATTTTTAAGAGCATCGAGGAAACATAACCTAACCTCTCTCTATTTCTCAGAGACGGATCCAGAAAGTTTTATAAGGGGGTCAAGTTTTAGTGAGCTATTATTATACTTTATCAGTTTGATGGGAGAAAAACGAATCATGCAAAATTTAAACCTTCTTTAAAAGATCATATAATATTGCACAGCACAAGTAATATTTAAAAAATATTCTGTTAAATTAATTACTTATTTATTTTAATGAAAATTTACTATCAGAAAAATATAAATTTATAATTTATAAATTGTCTACCTGCAATCAATATTAGAATTATAAAATTCTTAAAAATAAAATTCTCAAATAAGTTCCTTATGAAATTCTTTAATAAAATTCTTTTTAAATTTTTAAATAAAATTTGGCATTTTTCGTACATGATGCATGGATAAAATTTTTGTTTCAATAAGAGCAGATTTGATACTGGTTGTGCAACCGATAAAATGTGTTTATCATCACAGGGAGGTTAACTAACCCTTCGACCACCCCCTGAATCCACCCTTGCTCTCTCTCTCTCTCTCTCATGAATCATTTTCTAGAAGGCTACATTTTTTGCTGTATTACTTAATATTGATAGTTTTAGTTTCGTCAATGGTAAAGTATACCTCCAATCCATGAAAAAAACCTTGTGCACTGTCTGTCCAAAAGGGTAGATCTGAAATCAATTATTATGATTTCACTTATATGAATCACGTCTGTTCCAAACAGTTTTGATTCAGTAAAGCAGTTAGTTTAATAAAGCTGGATTTTGTTCCGTTTTTGATGATTTGATTCATTAAAGCGGCTGATTTAATGAACCAACATTAATTGTATCCGGAATGTTTAGGCAGAAGCTTCTATGAACTTTCAGCATTGTATTGAAGTTTCTGTGCGACAATACGTTTATAGAGTAGGAAACCATCCACAGCACTACAACACATTCACACAAAGAAAGTACGAGGACAGGAGAGAGAAATTACATCCATGCCCGAGCCGGAACGGGAACAAGGAATTTCCCCATCTGGGTCAGACTTATATGGCCATTAGACAAGATGTCCGGCAAAAAAAATAATAATAATCATAAAACATAGAAGAAAATTATATTTAATGAAACTGTTTGAGAGTATTGAACCTTGGAATCAGAAGTTGCTCAATAATTAACAGTATATTATACTTAAAATCCTTATAATTATATAATATTATAACGGAAAATTCGAACGAAACAAATAAGTTAAATCACATTTAGTTAATAACTATCCAAGGTAGCACAAAAAAAAAAAAAAAACGTTCAAACGTTTTATAAACGTTTTTAATCCGTTGTCACAACGTTAATAACCATTTTACAACCTTTAAAAAACGAAGTGTGCTACTTGGGTATGTGAACAAATTAAGTTGTTTTAAAACATTAATGCCTGACATTTTTTTCCAAGGATATTTTGTATACTGGTTACAAATAGTAGTTAATGGACAGGAAAAATAATAAAACAAAAAATATTATTTTTCTTGTCCATTTGGGGTGGTTCATTCAAATGTTCATTTTGGGGAAATTGAGACCCTTTTTTGGACCGTCCCTAAAAAGAGACGCTAGGCCCTAATTTGTTAAAATTAAGCTAGTAAAGCTTGACTTTCTTACACATTACTAATACTGACATTTATATATAAAAATCAATTTTAAACATCTACCAAGTCAGGATTTTCTGAAAGTCATACTTAATTCAATAGCGCTATAGGTATAAAATTTCAGATTTCGTTCAATGCTTTAATGTGTTGACAAAATTTAACCTATTTTCTGGACATCGATGAAGATTATTAATAATAGTCCAAGATCATAAAACATACCGAGAATTCACAAACAATAAATTAAAGCTGAATTTTTACTTTTTATCAAGCAAAATATGAGAACAGTGCCCAGTCCTTGCCCATCCTTTTTTGTTGAAGGATATTAAGTTTCGATTTCATTTGTTACTTTAAGGAAAAAGCTTTTTTTAAGTTTATTTCTTTATTTATCATTATTATTATTATTTTATTTATCATTATTTATTTTTATTTAATTTTTTTGAAATAAACATTTCCAAAACAAAACGTATTGAATGCTTTATTTAAAATATGAACACTGAATTATAAGTAAAAAGAATACGTGTGCATGACTAACAAATTCAACTTCAAAATTTTTAAATTAAGAATATTGAGATATCGGCTACACAACACGAGATTAACGTGTAAATATTAAATGAAAATAACAGAGAATATCTAGTAAAATTATTCTGTGATTTAATATTTGATCATATCAGTTGGTTTTAGTATGAGCATAAACGAACTGTAAGACCATGTTTTTCATATTCCAAATAATGCTTCATATTGCTTATTTACAATAAAAAATGGAATTGTCTGCTTTTCTAGGGGTACTACCAGTGCAGAGTAAAAATAAATACTTTAAGTACTGAAATTTAGTTAAAAATAAGACAGTAAAATGAAAAGGTTGTGTAAAACTAAGAATAATAAAACATATGGAAAATAGTATCATATTGTATGCATTTATTAATGCATTCAATGTTAAAACTTAAATATGCACAGCAGTCAAAGCTTCGCCCGTGAAGCTTTGGCCATTAGTTAGCCGAAACTTTAGTATTCGGCGCTTTGACCAAACTGTGCTTCAGTCTCTTTTTCTCAGAAGTCTGTTTTTCTGAAATAATTACTATTGCAGCAATCGGTTACACTCTGTAAAAACCGGCCGATTACGATATTATGACATTTCGATTACAATTTTGATTACGATTATACGATTACAGACAAAAATTACCACACATATTACCTATCGGCTGGAAGGTCTAGCACATGCTCCACATACTTTTAGATAGATTTATCTGCGGCCCTCCCGTGTTCGACATAAACTGTTGATCTACAGATGCAAAGAATATTGATCTCAGGAGGAGAAAATTCTGGTAACATAAATAAGCTCGGCTCAGCTTCAAGAGCTCAAGGTGGTGTATCTAACAACTGCAGTTTCTGTATGCTAAAAAGAGGAGATTATAAGCCAAGAATATGCAAAAGAAACGAGGGAAAAGATGTTGAAAACTGATCCTTTCTTTATTAGAAAAGAATGAGTTTAAAGCTTTTTTTCTTTTTATTAGAGTATCCTGTCGAAATTGTTGAACAAGTGATTTTCAATATACAAAGAATTAGAGAAAAACGAATGCTTAGTAAAAAATAAAATAATTTATGCACCAATTAAATAAATTAAAAAAAAAAAAAAGAAACTTGGTCTCAAATCACCCCTATATGAATGTCTATATTGAGTAAGTTTACCGTCGTATTGGGGTCACCCAATATGACGGTGTTACTGAACTGCAGTTATGGATACTATAGGTATTTGTTTGTTCTACAGTTCCAAACATTTTTCATAGTCACAGTGCTGCAGTAATCAGATTGCACCATTTTTGTACGTTGGCAATTTTAACTTTATAAATTTTTCTATATTGACGCTAAGTACCTTTTTTGAAAGTATTTATTCAATTTCAAGAAAATTAATGATCGTGATTGACATTGAAATTTCGGTTCGAGAAGGGTACAATATGAGGTAGAGCAAAATATCGAGCAAAATGCGCAATATAAATCGTAACAATTGTCTTCTTCTTAAGAAAGGCTTGGTTTTCTAATGAAAACTATCAGAATCGCATTTAGTCATGAGAAAAGAAAGAATGGAGATGTGGAAGTGAAGATGAAAAGGTGTAAACAGTGATGTGTGTGTTCAGGGTCATCTTCAAATGCTCTGATGCTAAACTGTAGGTTTTAGTCTTAATGATGCCTCACACAGGACCATATAGACTAGCTGTCAATCTAAAAAAAAAAAAATTATTAATTGTTTGAAGTACATGCTGTTGATCTATGAAATGCTGACACTTCTTTTCTAATGTTATTTTTTGTGGTACTCCGTTATAGGAGACAATTCGTGTAAATAAACCTTTTTCGGATTTTTTTTTTCCAAATAAATATTCCTAGCAAAAATTTTTGCTTAGAACTTTTTAGCTGATATGATCCTAACAACAGAATTGCGAACCTCATTTTTGCTTAATTTTGTTAATCATGTCAGCAGTAGGTCACAAAAACAACACATACGTTTTTATATACCCTATTTGGTGCTTTTGCTCAATATTATTAACTTTACTGTCGCTCACTGGTGTTCTAATTTCACATTAGCTACCAGTTTTCTGGGCTCTCTTTGCTCTATAAGAGGATTTTTGCCGCCAACTCGTTTAATTCCTATTCCATGCTGACGAGTGCCAAAAAGCATGAAACTGCGGTCCATGGATGGAATAAAAGAGTTAGTGGTGTATTGCATTGTTAACTTTGTTGTATAAAATATTGATTGATTTTGAAGGGAATCATTTCCCTGTATCTTCAACGGTCAAATAGAGACTTCTATTCGTGATACAACCATGAAAATATAAGAGTGATACCAGTCAAAGTAATTTGCAGACCGCCCCTTTTGCGCATCTTATCTATATCGTTCAGTTCAAATAAAATGAAAAAATAAAATCTAAAGAAAATCAGATAGTCCCTTACAAGGGGTGTGATTTTCAGCGCGATCAGAACATTTGTAGGCGGAGGAGGTAGAATAAACTGGAAATGTTACTCGTTGTAGCAATCTCTGTCTCTAGTCTCTGTTATGTGCGAAGAAACATAAACAAATAAAATACGTCCACGATTTGGTGTTACTGTTTTATTTACGACGAGGAAATTTTACATTTATAGCCCATAAAGTTAAAGTTAAATTCGAGATTTCATCACTCTATCTCTGCTATCTCTGTGATGGTTCTTGAAAAAGTTTAGAACGGCGCGGAATGTTATGGCTCAAGAAATTTATGGATGTCCTAACGTTTGTTAGCACTTCATTGGAATTTACAACAGGTCTTTTATCAAGAGGATCTGTTCTGCCAAGAAAATGGAGCAGACTTGGAATTTGTTAATTGAAAATTACACTGGTTGGAATGAAGCTTTGATTATGGAGATAGGTTGGCATGGTTTTGTCTCCAACAGCCTAAACAAAAGTTGATGAATTAAATATTTTTAGTTTTAAGCTCAAGCATTTAATTTATCCAGTAGTTTCATTTTGTTGTTTCTAAACATATAAAGTTTCCATGCATTGGTCATTCTTATAAAAATGGTATAAATCATGCCCGATACTTTTGAATTTTGCAGCAATTATAATAATTCCCTCCAATAACTACGTATTTTTAATTGACTAACAGTTTTTTGTGAATAACTGAGAATCAGTAGTTTGTAGGTAAGTAATTTCTGACAGACTTTTAAAAAATTTGACCACTTTGTGTAACACAGTGGATAAATAAGCCTGGTAAAAATATCGCTCTGATCATAAAAAAGCTACAATTATACAACAAACGGAAAGTGAAACAATGATTCTTAAACTACTATTCTGTCTGTAATTTCAAGAAAAAAATATTTTATTATTAATACAAATGCGAGAGTGGGCATTTATGAATTTTATTTGAAACTCAAAGTGAATAGCAACAGTTATAATATTAGACTTCTTTACCAGGTTCAGATACTTGAAGATATACTATTTTATTGGTGAATCAATAAAAAATGTGATTTATTAGTCGTAATTAAATTGGATCACAACATTGTTTTTTAACAAGATCAGAACTCAAAAAAAAAAAAAAAAAACCATAATTGCCATCTCAAATTCATCATCCAACCTCCACGTGTATTTAAAGCAGATATTATGCGCTGTCTTAGAATTCAATCTATCCAACTCTGTTAATCTTATTTTTTGTAATAAACGACAATTCTGCTAATTAAAAAAAATATTCAGTATCCTATTTTTATTATCTGCATTATCCGAAAAATCCATTTACCTTTGGCCTTTGATAGTCCAGTTACTGAGTTTGTACTGCATACGTATATTTAGAAGATTACGATTTTTAGTTTCTGAAAGTTAACACAATACTCGATTGTAATTAATAAGTAATTTAGCTCTCAATAATTAATCATGGTAGTAGGGATATAGGCCTTCCTTGTAGTCACCAAACTCTCACTAACAATTGTAGTGGGCGTTTAATGAAAGGAAATGCACCAAATATTTCTATTTTTTGATGATTACATGTATTCTCTCTTTAAATATGTACTCAGTGAAAAAAAAGCATTCAAACTAATGTGCCAGAATTTTAACTACTATTTAATAAAAGATCGATACTTAATGAAAATGAAAAAAAAATGAATTGTACTGCCGCAAAAGATTAGTGTAGCAAAATATAAGGCGCCCTCTCATATTTCAGAGCCAGGGGTAATCGCCCTCTTTTTCAGACTCATTCATTTCACTGAAAAAACACTTAAAACGTAATGTCAATGAAGAGACATAAAGAAGATGTTCACCACTAGTTTGAAATATTTAGCTCCTTCATATTGAATTACGCTTAACTCTTTCAATAAAAAAAATGGACTCCAAGAACAAAGCATATGTACTGAAAAGGGAAGAGCTAATATCAAAATTAATACGGAAAGAAGGCAACAAAAAATTACTATCTCCAGAGGAATATTTCTAAAAAAATTGAGAGCACTGCCTAACGTATTGACATGAGCCAGTAGTGTTCTTAAAACACGTGGACTCAAAGGAAAAGAGATGCATCAGCAACCGCGGTGGCAAGGGGTGATGGAGCGGAGGCGAAAAGCGCCGAAGAGTGAAATAAAGAAACAGAAACTTAGCGGTAAAAGGAACGCTGTTAACTAAGCATTGGCCGGGGTGGTTGACAAATCTCGAAAACCGGAGCAGCAAACGATTGTACTATTCTTGACAGTGACACTCAAAATAGATAAATTTAATCTGAAAAATGCACTTTAGGGAAATATACAGCACGTTTTCCAATGCGCCGGTTGAGTGGTGTAATAGTTAGTCGTTGGTCTCTCACGCCTGAAGCCACGGGTTCAAACCCCGCTGTAGTCAGAATGGTTTTCAACACGAAAAAGAAATCGCCTTCGTTCATGTCGTACGACTTTGCGGCATGTCAAAGTTGCCTTCAATATTTATTTGGCTTGAATACTCTCAGAGAGAGGGAGAGAGAGAGAGAAAATTATAATTATTGTGAAATTTTGTATCGTTATAGCCCAGCTGCCTCCAAATGGCAGAAACTGGGTGTCAAAATTCTCACGTTATCGATCCACCGTTAGAGGCTTAGAGGTTCCTCATGAACGAATATATGCCTGCTCCTGTGGTGGGGAATGCACTTGTAAATGGTAAGAAACAAACTGTAAATGGTGAGGAACCTACTGTTAATGGTTACGAACCAACTGTAGATGGTGGTAAACTAGCTGTAAATGGTGAGGAACCTACTGTAAATGGTAACTAACCAACTGTAGATGGTGGAAAACTAGCTGTAAATGGTGAGGAACCTAATGTAAATGGCAACGCACCAACATAGATGGTGGTAAACTAACTGTAAATGGGGAGGAACCTACTGTAAATGGTAACGAACCAACTGCAGATGGTGGTAAACTAACTGTAAATGGTGAGGAATCTACTGTAAATGGTAAGAAATCAATTGTACATGATGAAGAACCAACACGAAGCATTACAAAAAAACAAGAAAAGTTTTGGAAGGCTGTAAAAACCTGATCACTCTCCGCAAATCGCAGTTACGGTGCATCTGAACTTGAAAAGAGGATTTCTTATCACGCCAAATCAAGACAATGCAATTTTTGTTGAAATTTTAGGTCGCAGTTTTATATTTTTAGTTATTTTAAGCACAAAGGTAGCCCTTCTAATTGTTGTTTGATGAACTTAAAAAATACACAGTGGAGTTTCGATACCTCGAATATTCCTTAATCTCGAAGTTTTCATTGTCCTAAACTCTTGTGAAGGAAGTCGGAGCTTTTTATAACTCGAGCTACCAATAACTAGAAGCTTCTATAGTCGGTCCCTTGGAATTTCGAGTTATCGAGACTTGACTTTATAAATAATTAGTGGTAAAAAGCTTGAATAACTTTCAATCCCCAGACTTGTGAATAAATAAAGCGATCACCACATTAAAATTTAGACACTGCTAGTACAAAGTACCTAATACCAGAACCCTCGGGTTTAAGCCATGTTATTAAGCATGGTATCGATAAACAGCTTTTCTTTTGTGATAAAATTCTACTTGTGCTAATAGTGTTTTGTGCTTACTCTACTCTACACATATTCGTAAGCCGTTTACATTGATTCATCTTTGCAACAAAAATATTAAACACGTGGTTCGCACTTAGGGCAAGGATTCTCGCAACTTTTCAACGAAATCGTATTCAATAAAAATCCTTTAGTGTACTGTTCCTGTTGTTCACCATATGCAAACCTTACATGATTGTGAAATTTTTCATTTGGGTTTTTTAATTTTTAATATTTATTTTAAGAAGACAGAAACTATAAATGAAATGAAAAGTTTCATCTGATTTCTTACTATTATCATAAACAGTATAATCTAGGAATTTAGGCTCTAGGAAACGGTAAAAAAGAATGTAAATATATTTATTTTCTTGGTTTATGGAAATCTTAAACACCTTTTGAACTTAAGAACACTCTTCTGTTCCTAGTTGCACCAAAGAAAGAGCACTTGTACAAAGTTGAAAACCATTTAGTGAACAACTACTTAAAAAAAATTATTCGTAACTATATTACAGACATTGAGATCGAAAAATATTTTATAGTTAATTTTTCATTGCAAAAATTGGTCGATATCACTTAATTAATAAGACGCACTTGTTCTATATAGCGAAGAAAAAGAAGTTCCTTTTCGGAGCTATTTAATAAAATTAATTTCGATGCTCATTCAATACAATTTATGTTACTTGATATGCTCTAACAATTTGTTCAAATAAATATTTATCTAAATTTTTCAAACCGTAAATAAAAGTGAAAAAAGAACTAGGACTTCAATTTAAAAAAATTCTCACTTAATATTTTTATCAGGATGGGAAATCTCGCCTCATTTTTTTTCTAGTGTAAAGACTTTTTTTTTGTTCCTTGCAGCATTATCTTTAGAATTTTACTTTGAAAATGTCTCCCAGCGCGCCATTTTGCATATACATATCTTCCAACTCAATTGTATCTCTACAACTGAAAAGAATCATCGAGAGCTGATTTTACTTGCAACGGGAAGATAACGAGAAATTCTCCACTTGTTTCTCTTTCAGCCCAAATGTAGAAATTAATTCTAATATTAATGTTGTTGGAAAGAAATGTGATGAGATAAATTCTGATGGAGAAATTTAAGGAGAAGAAATATTTTAGTTGTATTAGATCCCAGAGAAGATAATGTGAGGTAGTAATCTTTATTTTAATTTGTGTGTGTGAGAGAGAAAAAGAGTCTGAATGTTGCGTTTATATTTTGCTTTAATTCTTTCTTTCGTAAAGCAGGCAAAGCAATAAATTTATTGATAAATGAGAAAAATACTTCAAAATTTGTGTGGAAATGAATTCAGAAGAGGTAACGTCGTGTAGTATAAATTGAAGGGGCAAAGGGGTAAAGGTGATATGTGACAATTTTTCAAAAACTTACTTTTTACCAGGGATGAAGGTGATAAGCTGATAAGGTAACTTTTTTTTTTGAAAGCTTTTTCTACAAATTTAAAAATTATCCCAAATCACCTTCATTCACTTGCTCCTTCAATTGGGTTTGTGAATTAACATAATTGAACACACACTAATTTGAATTTGTGTAAATCGGCGAAATATAAATGTCACATATTACCTTTATCCACTTGCCCCTTCAATTACTAAATATATGGCTCAGATGTCTTTCAAAAAAAAAAAGACCATCTTCTTCAGTAGGCAAAGCTTCAGGATTCAGAATGCTAAGCTGCAGTTACACAATTATTAATGTCCATCATGAAGAATTTGTCACAATGAACAAGAAGTTCGTCTAAATCTAAACGAGCCTACTTTCCAGTACACCAATAACTTTTTTTTTCTTTTCCTTTATGTAGCAATGTTTTCAAGATATATAGTGAATCTTTTTCTTTCTTGCTGCTTTCTTGTTTTTTAAACAATTTTCACAGAAAAGTTGTTTGGAAAGGGGGTTTCTTGAAGCCCTGAAGCAAATCTACGCAAGATATTTCGTAATTTTTGTTAAGCAACATTGGCTTTTTGCTAGTGGCAATTGATCAAGTATACAATTTTTACCCTTTAACAAAATCATTTAAAAAAAAGGGGGGGGGGAGCATTTTTTAAAAATATTTTATGCAGCAGCATAACTTCGAAATATTTCATGTATCTTCCACGGATAGTCAAATCTATTCACTACCTATAAATTCCACGACAGAAATTCCAACAAAATCCCCCTCGCTTACTTTTATTTCCCATGCCTTCTTCTAATTCGCCCAAAATCCCTTTTTCTGCTGTGAAGCTGTCTGCTACAGTTAAGTATCCTCCCTCCACTGCTCTCTAGCTAGCTAGTGAAAAAGCTATATCGATTTTCAGGATTTCAAAGGCGAACTTGCACACGCTTGTGGCCTAAATAATAGATCGGCCGTAATTGCTACAGTTTTCCTTTTTTTTTTTTTTTTTTTGTATTTTTATCTTCGCGGATTTGGAGAGAGTCGGCAATTTTATGTTGTACTAAGGCCCCTATATAAGGGGAGCTGACTTATCTGACATTTTGGTTCCAAAAAGACACGTGTGGTTCCATTGGTATGTGTACGAACACCGCGTTAAAGAAAACTGGTGTTATATATAAATATAAACTTCAGATGGCTGACCTAATTGAGTTTAACTGTTCCAACTAATAAAATGAGGATATTTCATTCATGTAAATTGCAGACAAGCAACAAGGATGAATATGGGTTTATTCACCAGAAATATTTCCTCATAAACCAGTACTTAATTTGAGAATTCAGTTATCTTACTAGATTTACTTAATGTGGCGTATTTTGACGATGTAGCTACCATTGATTAAAATAACGAATTTCCAAACACTTTAAACGAGGTTGGATCCAAAGCCGTCTTGGAACCAAAATGTCGGATAAGTCGGCCTGTACTCTATAGGGGTTCTAGATTGTACAAAAGCGACTTTTTTTTTCCCTGTGTTTTCACCGTTTCGCTTCCTTTCACGCGCTTAGCGTCGACTTGTCATTATCAGGTGATGGACAAAACACCATTTTGCCAATATTTAGGAAGGAAATAGAAATTAAAAGGGTAGAAAAAAAAGGAGGAAAGCAGAGGAAAATTTTTCACTCTTGTTTAAAAGACATCCGTTTCATTCAGCGAGTTAATTGACTTTCGCTCTTTGAGTGAAGTTTTTCTTTTTTTTTTTTAATTTTTCCTGCTTTTACTTTATTTTCGCAATTCCAAAATTTTTTTAACCGCCATTATTTATTCAGCAAACTGCATTAAAGTATTCATTAATGTTTTGTCGAAACTGCTCCTTTTACGTTGCTTCTTTTGCTTCGCTCTCGGCGTCGTTATTTATTCAAAAGCTACAAAATGATTTTTATTTGATTCCGATTTTCTACTTAAATTACAATTTAGATTAAAAGATAATATGCCTTTGCATGTTTTAGACCTGCATAAAATTGCTTTTATTTGTGTCATTAAAGTTGTATTTAAAGAAATTGAGTAAATACTTGCAAGTTTTTAATAGAACTTTTCATGAAAACTTAAAATTTATAGAATATTAAAGACTTTTATAGATTAATTTCTTTCAAAAAAGATATTTTTTGTAAGATCAAAGAATTTAAAATATATTCATTTTTTAAAATGCTATTAATTGAAATAATTACAGCATTGTTTTTATCATGCCCCTTGTATTGAAATATGTAATATATCAGGATTCCTTCTTTCCAAAGCAAGTAAGAACTGCTGAAAGAAAGCACTCCACCATGTGGACTCTGCATTGAAGTTTCGAGCAAGTTTCACCCACCGTGTTTAAAACTAGCAATTTTACAGTTTTTTACTGTAAAGTTAGCAATTTTACAGTTTATTGCCGTAAACTTTAGCTACATTATACTGTTAAAACAACAGTATAACACTGGAAGCAGAAGTTCCAGTTTAAAATTGTAAAATGCACGGTTAATAAGCTGTTAAATTAGCGATTTTACTGTTTATTACTGTAAAATTAGCAATTTTGCAGCTTAGTATTGTAAAAGTGGGAATTTTACGGTTTATTACTGCAAAATTAGCAATTTTTAATTTATTACTATAAAATTAACTGGATTATACTGTAAAAACAACATTCATTTTTTGTAGTGCAGGGCCTTATTTCGCAATAAGCAGACCAGGCAGTTGCCTAGAACGGCAATTTTCAGGGGCGGCAAATTCTGCTCCCAGCTGTTAACCAGCATATGCGGAATTCAAATCTAGTAACTTGTGTAAGACGAAGACAGTATTATTAACTCGTACACGGAAGAAAATATGTTGTCATTATTACGCAGATAACAATACAAAGTGGAAGGTACAAGAAGAAAATTATTCGTCATTGGGACATTGTAAAAATAGTCAATTAAGAGTCTACTAAGAAACTGCAATTGAAATTATATTTACTTCAATATTAAGTTTAAAATAATTACAAGCATGAAATTTACTTCTTGCTAACTCTGTTATTCTCATCGTATCTTTGTAATAATTTGTTTACATTTCAAAGATTATAAGGGCGTACAAATATAATATCAAAGTAAATTTATGTTTCGCAAGCTTCGAAATTAACGACAATGTTTGAAATTATAGAAAAATAAACAAACGCATAAGAATAAAAAAAATCACTCGTTATTACTAATCCACTATGAATACTAGTGAATCATGCTAAACGTAAACTCAGATAGATTATACAGTCTGTCATCATCCAAATGTAGTTTTGATAATGGGTTGTATTCATATAAAAAATGAATACTAAATTTGAATTTCTTGATTAGCATATTTTAAGACACAAAATCAGAGTGTTTAATTGAGCCTACATAACAAATTTGATTATATTTTGACCCTTAGCAGAAGTTTTCCCAAAGTGATATAGCATCGCTTTTAGTTCATGCTTAGAGACTCAAGAAGCAATGAAAACATTGATGCATTTAATAGAGAAATGACTTGCGCTATTTGTTATATTCCTTTAGGTTTATGTAACTCTTTAAGAAATAAATGCATTGGTTTCATTAAGATTTCTTCGTTTTCCAAAACAATTCTACCTTTATGCATTTAACAACGTTATAGTTCACTTAAAAGCGAACAACAAAATGTATTTCCATGCACAAAAAGTAAAGAAATAAAATAAATTTTTGTTTTAAAAAACGCTTTCTAACTGAAATTCAACCATATTAACTTTCGACAGGTGGGACATTTTTCTACAGCTGGGTTGCTTCAATTTAATACAGAAAAAAAAATCCGCAGCCGTTGAATTTCAGATATTTTACGCAATAAATATTGAAACATATTTCTACGTTTCGAGTTCTTTTTAGCCTACTTTCCCGTTAAAAATAAAAGAAAGACGAAAAAAGTATTAAAAGTGGCTTAATGCATCTAAAAAATATCGCCAATCAAAAAAATATCGCCAAGTTAAAAAAATATCGCCAAGTCCGAAAAAAAATATTGCCAAGTTAAAAAAATATCGCTTAGTTCGAAAAAACAAGCCAAAAAGAAATAAAAAGGTAAAATGAATATCGAAAAATTAAAAATTTGAAAGTAGGGTATTGAGGTGGGGAATTTGTGTGTCGGTCTGTCGGTCGGTCGGTCTGTCCCCTAATAACTTTTGAATGAACATTCCGATTTTGACAAACTTTTTTTTCTTGGAAAGATCTCGGCGAGTACAGCTCATTCCCAAATTTGATTTTTCGATTTGAACAATCTTTGGTTCAACTTTGAACCGTTCAAACAACCTGTCCCTTTTGAGTGAACAGTCCGAATTGAACAAACTTTTTTTTTGTTCGAAAGATCTTATCGAGGATACTCCATTTCTGTATTTGCATTTCCGATTTGAACAGTTTTTCGTTCAACATTGAAACGCTCAAGCGAGCTGTCACCCCTAATAACTTTTGAGTGAACAGTCCGATTTAAATAAGCTTTTTTTTTTTGTTCCAAGGATCTCAGCAAGGATACTTCATTGCCGTATTTAAATTTTCAATTTGAACATTTTTTCGTTCAACATTGAACCGTTCAAGCAAGCTGTCACCCCTAATAACTTTTGAGTGAACAGTCCGATTTAAATGAACTTTTTTTTTTTTTTTTTTTTCGAAGGATCTCAATAAGGATACTTCATTACCGTATTTAAATTTTCAATTTGAACGTTTTTTCGTTCAACATTGAACCGTTCAAGCAACCTTTCCCCACTTAATAACTTTTGAGTAAACTGTTCGAATGGAATAAACTTTTTTTTGTTTGAAAGATCTCGGAGAGGCTCATTCCCATACTTCACTTTTTGATTTGAACCATTTTTTGTTCAATATTGAATTATTCAGAAAAAAAAAATTTAACATTAGCGCCTACGGGGAATTTAAGTTGAATGTTGATCCTGAACTTAAAGTCGGATTTATTACAAACTTACTTTGTAAGAAAATGGTTTTGATAAATAAAGTACGTAAAGTACTTTTCTGAATAAGCTGCAGTGAGGACTCTGATTCCAACTCCGCCTCCGCAAACATGGCGGAAATGCAGGCTCAGAAAAAAAATGACTGACTGTGCAGACAATTTTTTGTTTATTTATTCATTTGTTTTATTTTATTTATTATTGTTATTATTTTTTCTTTTTTTTTTTTTGGCAGACGATTTTTTTTGTAACAAAAATTTTTCATTCACGAGAGCATTTTATTCTTTATTTATATTTAATAACTGGCAACGGATTAAAAGTGAAATTCGAGACATTTTATTAACGGACGAGTTTTTTTTTTTTTTTTTAATTTTGATGCTCTCTTCTTAAATGTGTTTTGATGCTCTTTGTACTTTTGTTTCTTTATTTATTTATTTATTTTTTTGAAAACGATTGAGAATTTTTTCTACGGAAGAACTGTAACAGTTACATTCTTTAAAAAGTGCGACAAAACTTTATTTATTCGTTTATTTACTTTTTACGTGTCTATTTCATCTGATGAGAGGGGTATATTTTGCTTTTAGAAATCAGCTTTAAGTGCTAAAAAGGTATGTTTGACATAATTTTCAGTCTCAGATAATCAAGAGAATAATGATCAGATGCTAGAATACCGATGTCGATGTACGGGAAAGTAGGCTCGTTTAGTTCTTGACAGAACTTCTTGTTTTAGTTCAATTGTGAAGAAATGGCATAATAAAATGACACAAAATTGGTGTGAAAGATGAAATTTGTATACTGATTATTTATTTGTTAGGAGTCTGGGTTAGCATTTTAAATTTTAATGCTGATGAGCAATTAAAACTCAAAACACCCTTAGAACTAAATTTTATATTTAACAATTTTTGCCGCACTTTATTCACCTAATTAATCGACGTATTGACTTATTTCAGGAGTATCTATTGCAAACATTCAACTTGGAAGTTATTTTTCTTTTTTAATTTAATTCAATCAATTTCATTCATTTATTTCTCTATTAGCCTTTCTCTAACTAGAGAAATTACAGACTTGCTGTTTACTTTTCACAGTAATATTTTTGAGGTACAAAATTCTGTAAATTTTAGACAAAACTCTGTAAATTTTAGATAATGCTCTTACAGAAATTAGTACAAGAAGTTAGTTTCAATAATGATTAGGAAGCAACAATTGAAATGATTACAGTAATCGAGACTTAATCACGAACTGATTAACAGCTTTTGCAAAATGAAGAAGGCTCGAAATTGTATCAAAGTTTGGTTTGGAAACAGTGGAAGTGGAATAAGAATTGAAGGGGCAAGTGGATAAAAGTGATATATGACATTTGAATTTCGCCGATTTACACAAATTCAAACTACTATGTATTCAATTGTGTTAACTCACATGCACCGTTGAAGGGGCAAGTGAATAAATGTGATAAGTGATAATTTTTTAAAAGTCTAGAAAAAGTTTTCAAAAAAATATATATTAACTTATCACCTTCATTCACGGTAAAAAGTGTGTTTTCCAAAATTGTCACATATCAGATTTATCCACTTGCCCCTTAAATTTCAAAACCGAAGCAGACTGTGAGTTATGCGTCGCATTTTTATTATTAAAAAATGATATGTATATTGGTAGTATAAAACATTGATTATTAATAAAACACAACCCACAAACCAAAAAAGACTCGTTGCTTTTGAAATACACATCACACAAAGAATGACAAGCAAAGCCAAGCAGTAGACAAGATGGTCTGTAACTGCCTCCCGAAGACACAAAAGCCAGGAAAAATAAAAGGGTGAACGTCGGTCCCTTTGATTAAATGGATTTGCTGGGGGTTCAGCACTAAAGGAAACTGCAAACATTTAACCCCCGCTAGAGGATTAAAAGGGCTCCCTTCGGAAGACCTTTGCGCTTCTCTTATTTGCTGAAGCAGTCAATGGCTGGAACAGAACTGCTGAGGTAATTCTAAGATTCAGATCAGGTTTATATGCATCCTCCATTCATAAAAGCTGCATCCTTTATTTCTGTTTTTGTTTCAGTATATCATACTGTAAAAATTTAGCTAGCACAAGTTTCGATATAGATATTATCTCTCATTATCCCATGTCAAGTTTTCGTTCCCTTATCCTAAATATTTAATGTATGCATGAGCATGAGCATGACTTTTAACATTATGCAAAACACAACGTCAGGGTCTTTAAATTTAACACTCGCATCTTATCAAACCCTCAGCACTTCTAACGCCTTATTTACTGGCATGATTTGTAGGTTTTCTCAAGCTACCGTTGAGTGAAGTGGTACTTCAAAGGTGAATTATTGCTATTTAAATATCCTTGGTACTGTCTGCCCACATTTCAGTTAATTCTTAGATTTGTTTTCAACACATGTAAAAAATATTAAAGAGTTTTCAGTGAGTCAAGAAAAGCCTGTAATCAGGTGGGGTATATAACTTTTTAAGCACGGTTAATCGCATCACCATCCCTTGTTCAAACAATAAGCCTACATGGCTGCAATCAACAATAAACCCTTCTTTATGATGTTCTCTTACTGCATAATGAACAAAAGTTCTCAAAAATAATAACTCGATCAAGCATTGAAAAGTGCCACTGTTACCTTTCTCTGCGCTATTTATTGTTAAAAATTTGAAGAAAATGGTTGTAGTGCATGTCTAAAACTTTTTACTCACACATGCTCTTCAAAAAGTGGACTAATGCGCATTCTATAGCTGGAATTTTGAAGTACCGTTACTGGTGCGCTTTGCCTAGCCGGATGTGGTACTCCAACTTACCTTAAATGTTAATTAATGTAAAGCAATATTCCTTACCATGATATTGCTTATAAGGTCATGAAAAGTCTTACTTAGAAAATAAGATATTACCCCTATTTAGAATTAAATAATTGCATCCGCACACAACATACTTTCGGAACTGACATAATTTAGGACTTCGTTTTCGTTTTTATTGAGATGGAAAAAAAAAAAAAAAACCTGCAGTGGCCTTCAGATCACACACTCGACCCCGCTTATTCCGATCCTCTCTGTGTACAAAGCATTCTTCCTCTCTCCCCGGGACCCCCGCATAGGGTCTTCATCGATGCGCATAAGCTCATCATAGTAGGAAGATCCCCGGGAATCACAAAGTGGGTGACCCCACAATAGAAGCAAACACTATGGCTCAACGGAGCCAAAAAGGAAGGGGGGCTGTACGCATCTGTTGTTAGCCTGGTATCGATGTCAAAAAGGACCGTCCGCCCCGTGTGGTTGTCGCAGGGAAGCCGCATTGGGTGTCTGCAGTGTCGCCAATGGTGTCTGGGGTTAGGAGAAGGGCATTGTAAAGGGGATGCACACGAATGTCTTCTCACAGTTTTTTGTAACCCTGTAGTAAATGGATGTATGTTGGTTGGAATAACTTAAAAGCATTTAAGGAATATCTTCAAATGCTGATGCATTTAAGAGGAAGGTATTTTTGGAGCCTTCACGGTGCATTTAAAGTGAGTTGCCGGCAGATGTATTCTAAACTGGTACAATAAAACCTGCAAAGTTTACCATCCTTATAAGTTGACCATCTGTCTAAGTTGACTTCTCTGCCTAGTTCAGACTTAATCCCATTAGTCCCGAGTCGCACCCATTTCAATTTCTTTCAAAAATATGAGTCCTGCATTCATATACCCATAGGTTAATTTCTCAGTGCTAAAAGTCATATGCTTGAAAAATGTATTTTGCTTACCTAAAACTTGGTTTGCTAAGAACTCAACAAAGCATTTCTGCTTGAAAAGCATGTGTGTCCTAACGGTGAAAGTTTGAAACCAATCTTAAATTGTTAATTTTAGCAGTCACACTAAAGCCAAGCCATATCATCCTTTTCACCAAAGAATTGCATAGTCTTCATTCCCGTTAGTAAGAACTAGTAATAGCCCCAAAAAGAGACCAAAATTAACAGAAAAGTCAATCCATGACAGCTTTTTGTCAGGTTTTAATGTAACAATCATAGTCTTTTCTCAGTGGCTGTAAAACTTCAGCAAGTTCAAAACTTCTTCAATTAGCAGGCAAATATAAAAGGTAGCTTGGAAAAACATAAGATATTTTTAAATATAATAAGATGGTTTAGGAAAACAGGAAGACTTTTCTCTTTGGTGAAGGCAGTAAGCAACTCCATTGTAGAAGAAATCTGGCGCAGATGCCCCCATCTCTCCCTTTCTTCGAACGAAAGTGTTTCTACTTTGGCAGATGCAAAACGTGTTTTCGTGTTCAAACGTATGAAAACCAATTTTATTTTGATAATTTTGTTTATATCTAAGATATCCGAAAAATTAAATTCAATGTATCCGTGACTCTTCAATTTGAAAAAGGAAATACCTAACTGTATCCCTCGAAGAAAGATGATGAGGAAAATGAGAAACATTTTTGCTGAATTCATTAAAGACGTAGGAAAGAAAAAATGGTGATTAACGGATAGGTTTTTCAATGGTTGAAGTATACTCATAAGCTTACAGTCCTGGAAAAAATTCAGATGGCCATAGTGTCTGAACACAAGAAAAGGAATCTTTGTATTCCTCTCCAAGCAAAGATAGTCTTCCTTTGAGTAAAAAAAAAAAAGTTGTTCATCCTTTCGGACACCCAAGCCGACAAAGTTCTCACGAGCTAATCCGTCTGAGGTCGGTTTAAACAGATGCCACCTCCTTTTAAATGAGCCACTTCCACTCGAGTGCCAGTGAATGGTGTGCCAGATGTCATCCTCCAGTGTGCCATCCCATTCACGTGTCCTGGAACACAACCGCCGACCATTGTGGAGGGATGTAAGCTGGCCATTACACTCTTTGGAAATGGCCTTTGGATATTCCGCAGCATAAACACACTCGGGATTTCCTACAGGATTTTGTTTGGAGATGCTTCTGCTTTTAAAGAAAATGCGCAAAGGCTCCCCTCGTTTTTTTTTTTTTTTTTTTTTGAATCATTAGTCTTCGTTTTCAAATGTGGTTGAGCTACAGATGGTGGTGAAGATCTTCACCTTGCAACTGAATAAAGCGTTTGCGAATCTTCTTTAAGCTATCAAATTGAACTATCGATTGAACTTAGAAAAATTGAATTGAGCTATCAATTGAACTTGAGACGATATGATTATCAAGTCATATCGTCTCAGAATAACAGTTATATATTGCTCTAACGTGACGATTGAAGTGTGTTTTGGAATTTTCATAACTAAACAACTATGTATGATGCTTTTTTTAAGTATGATTTTACTATACAATTCAAAGATAACTTTACCTCAATACTAGACTATGTCTTAATCGTAGAGGGTACATCTTGATTTGCCGATGTAATGTTTATATCAATAGCATGGCCATAATTTTAATTAAATGCCCATAGTTCTAGAAGGAATTCTCCTTCTAGATGGATTTCATTTTTTTTTTTTTTTGACAAAAACAAAAACCGTTTGTGTGTTTTTATGTCTTTTTTTGTGTGATAAACAAAAATGCAAATTACAATTAAAATTAAAAATTTTGAAATTCGGCTTATTACTCCATCAAATATCAAATAAATGTCTTATTAAGCGGTAAATTACGGCCTTTAAGCCAGGGACAAAGCAACACGTAATTGTTAATACGTAATTGTTAATAAATGTTCTTTTGGTCTTCTGGCAAAACGTATTTTTTTAACGAAGCTATATTTATCATCCCTCAATGGATTGAATTCATGACGATATTGTAACTGTAACCTACCTAGAATACATCAGCAATTTATTTCATTCTTTGTGGGAATCACTTCGAGTTTTTATTCTTTTCTCAAGCAACTAGGTTTGAATTCCAAATATTTCACCTTGCCGTGGCTTGATATTTAAGCTTCTATTGCTCTTGTGATTGGTAGATAGCATATCACGTGATCCACTGCTTTATGTAGCAAGTAGGCATTAGCCTAGTTGATGTCATTTTGCTTTTAGTAGACATCAAGTTACGTGATTCACTGTTTTTGCGGTCGTTTTACTTTATTTATTTAGTTTTACAAACAAGAAATCTTTTTGCATCTTCTTTGTTTTTTTTTTTTTTTTTTTTTTTTGTTTCCTTTATTTCGTCGGATAATTATAAATCTTTTCGCATTTGATTGCTTGTTTTTCGTTTAATTATTTATTACTTCCTTCAAATTTTTATGTGTGCGAGGAAATGTGCAGTCCCCAATATAAATTTCAATTTGTTATCCTAACATTATACATATTGTTTAAATCTGTTAATAAAAGGACTTATGATTATTTCGCGCTAAATTTTAAATCACAGCATATTTAAATTTAAAATTAAATTTTTAGTCTCACAATAAACTCACTTGTTATAATAACAGTTATAATAATACTTTTAAATATAATATTTAATAAATTGCGATTATCTTAGTAGCAAGAGTAGTCACTTGTATTCTTCGTAATTGGAGAATTTTAAATTAATCCGAAAATTTGATGCGTTTAGTCCTCAAAAAAAAAGTGCTGATTTCAGTGCATACAAAATGTTGAAACCATTCAAAGCAGTATTCCTGCTTAACTCCTTAAAACATCTTCAATTTCATTTTTCAGCTCTCACATTTTGTTTCCCAAAATCAACGAAAATTGTCCCGAAATAATTTAAAAAAGTGTTTTTAAAAAGGAAAGGTTCCGAATTTCTCTCTCTTTCGCAACACATCAACAAAGTTAATTTAAAATAGCAGTTAAGAGCCTCAAGGCTGAAAAATTTCCAAGAGAGCCCTTAAGCATCTTTCTATCACTTAAATTTCGAAAATTTTATGAGAGAGAGAGCAGCCCCTCGTTTTCTTCCAACGAATTACAGCATAGTTGCGAATTTGAAACTTCAATGTCACAAAATTTGTGAGGCAGCCTATGTATCCATTAGGGGTGCGACATCGAAGGCAAAACATCGATGTTTCAAGACATCGATGTTTCGAAATTAAGACATCGATGGTATTGATACATCGACCAAAAAACATCGATGTTCTCAAACATCGATGTTTCAAAACATCGATCTTTTTTTTATAAAAATTACTTTCACATTTAAATGTACAGTAATACAGTAACTCTCCAATGCATTGCGCCTCTTTATATCACTTTAATTAGATTTATCTTTTGTCTCCTGAAAAACATCAACCGTATGATATCGATGTCAATTACAGAAAACTTTTTTAGTGAGATAGATACTGCAACTGTTGATTAACTGTATAACTTTTATTCATCGCATATTTTAAGGAATTTTTTTGTTGAAGTGTAAAACACCGTTATCGAAAAGAATTTCTACAGCAAAACAAAAACAACAATGTTTAAAAATCGTTGACCATAAATCATCGGTAGTAATTTAAAAAAAAAAAAAAACTATTTCAATACGATAGATATTACAACTGTTAACGACGAATCTTTTTTATTGCAAATTTTTATTGCTTTTTACTGAAGTATAAAACAGACATCGAAAGAAAGAAAAACATCGAACGCGAAACATAACCATTAAAAGACATCGACCTTAAAACATCAATGGTAACTATCAAAAACGTCTTCTAACGAGATTGATAGTGTAACGGCTGATTAACGATATAACTTTTGGCCGCATATCTTGATGATTTTTTTTTTTTTTTTTTTTGCTGAAATATAAAACTTTCACATAAGGAATAATAATTAAATAAATAAAATTAAAAAAAATGGCGAAAGCAAATTAGAAATGTTTTAGAAACATCGAGAGCAAAACATTGATAATAATCATAGAAAATGTTTTCTGATGAGATTAATACTTAAGTCTCTGATTAAGGATGAAAACTTCTTAATACATCTGCATATCGCATATTTTTATCAAGATTTTTCTGCTAGATTATAAAACATCGACTTCGAAAAAAACATCGAACCCAAAACATCGATGTTGGGAAAATATCGACCCTCAAACATCGATGGTAAAAACATCGATGTTTCAGCAAAAACATCGATGTTTCCAAAACATCGAAATCGATGTCGCAGCCCTAGTATCCATACTTTTCTCCTAACGTCATTAAAGAGAGCCTAAAATATGTTTTCAGGATATCAATTTTGAAACATTTCCAGTAGAATGTTCCCGAACCACCACCCTTTTCCTAACGAAAGTTTGAAATAAGCTTTTGGTTACTTTGCCCCCCCCCCCCCCCTCCAAAACTCAAGCATATATACGCCATTGCTATAACCTTATCTCCTTATCCTCACATACGTTTTTCTACCTTCAAGAATCGAAGAAACCCCAGTCAGTTACTTTCTCTGCACGCTTTGTCCTTTCGCAGAAAAAACTGATTTACGTAGTCCGTAAAACTGACTTTTTCGACGCCCGAAGTTTTTTTTTTTTTTTTATATAAATCAATTGCAAAGCCTAGGAAGAAAGCAATAACTTTTTAACTTCACAGTTTTCTGCCTTATCAGAAAATCAAACAACAATTTGAAAGTTACAAAATTTTCAAATGTTATGGCAAATGTTTATTTGAGTAGCAATAAATGGATTCAATTTTCGCTTGTGTTAAAATTCGTGTTGGATGTAATTGAAATGGGTATAAAAAATAGTAATTAATAATAAGTTTTAAAAGTTATATGTCTAAGCATTTACGGTTTAAAACAGAGATAAATGTAAAAACGTTTCTCTTCCTCTTTAAAGTAAAATTGACTCGAAAACTCGTTAATGATTGGCGAAACCCTTCAAATTAGTTGTAGTAAAATGTTAATGCATTTTATATGAAAAATCAAAATTTTAAGAAATGGTACATAAAAATAATTTGAAGCATTCTTACGGAAATAATAATCATAAAATTCAGAAAGATGTTTTACTCATTTCTAGTTAAACGCTGCATCATTATTTTCTCGAATGTTAAAGCAAAAATAAATCTTGTATTATTATTTTACAAAATATTTATATAAATTTTAAATCTAAAGGAAAATAATTAATAAAACAGTTATGCAAAGTTTTTAGATTATTTCACAACTATTTAAAAGCTGTTTCCGGATTTCAGTTCAATAATAAAAGCTAAGAAGTTCACATAAATATTCTATCTCTCATTCAGAAACAGAAATAAACATCATTCAATATTTCTGTAGTAATTTGTTGTTAAACGTTACATGAACGTTGTAAGTAGTGCAGTTGAATATTGTTTCAAAAGAAATAAAAGTAAAGTAAAAACAAATTTTAAAAAAGATAATTTTAAAAAACCTAATAGAAAAAAAAAGGATAATGTCGCGGAACAGCTCCAAGCTCAGTTGTTTTTGCAAAACAATATCGAAAGATTAGCTCGAAACAAAGCATACAAAAGCGAGTAACATAATTTATCTATAATTGGAATACAACACGGATTTTGTCTCAAAAAAAAAAAAGACATCCAGAAAGTTTGTACGTAGTTTGTTTTCATATTTAGAGCTGAACTTTACTAAAAGTTTGAAGTATCGATGATAATTATGCTATGTTTTTGCTGCTATCTTAAGTTCAACATTTTTTAGTTTCAAGCTCAAAACGGCAAAAAATTATTATTTAATTAATTAAAAATAATAAATAAATAAATGAATAAATAACTTTTTAATAAAATCATTGAACATCTTTCAGTCAGACATTGTTTTAAGTTAAACTCGAAACAAAAACAAAAATTTCACTTAGAACTTTCGCTTTCTTCCATTGCGAATTCATGTGTTATGCCTCAAAAATAAAACAAAGTCAATAGAGCGATCTTTCATTCAATGAGAACTAAATTTCAGTAACACAAAAAAGGAATGAAATTCATGCCTTTTTTTTTTTTTTTTTTCAATTTTCATTTACTTCGAGTTAAATTGAAAAACGTAGTCTTTAATTCACACACCTAAAATTTAGTTTAACCTGAAGAATATATACACATTATGTGTTATTTATTTCTTAATTTTTCACTATTCTTATCGTTTTTGTTCGAATTAATTAGAATTATTATTATTATTATTATAATCATCTTCATCATCATTATTATTGCTATTATTAATATTGTTATTACTATTATTATTATTATTATTGTTACTATTTTTTTGTTATTATTATTATTATTATTATTGCTATTATTATTATTATTATTTGTTATTATTATTATTTTTATTGCTTTTATTATTATTATTATTATTATTTGTTATTATTATTATTATTATTATTATTATTATTATTATTATTATTATTATTATTATTTGTTATTATTATTATTATTATTATTATTATTATTATTATTATTATTATTATTATTATTATTATTATTATTATTATTATTATTATTGTTATTATTATTATTATTATTATTATTATTATTATTGCTATTATTACTATTATTATTATTATTATTATTATTATTATTATTAACTTCTAACTGAAAGTTGCTCTGATTTCTATTTAAACATTGCACAAACTCGAAATCCTAGGAATGAACACTACACGAATGAACGAAATACACGTAACATTCATTCTCTCCAATGTTACATAAACTTTCACTTGAAACAACTTTTTTTAATGTAAAAAGGAAAGAAAGAGAAAGAAAAGGGAAAAAAAACTTTTGTAAGTTTTTTTTCTTTTTATTCAAACTGGCCTTAAAACTGTCGCCCATCATTATTCAAGGGAAAAGGCACGCTAAATTATCTCCGGAAAACGTCTGCTGCAGACGCACCCCTACGCTCCTGTTTTTTCTCTGATGCTATGTCCTCTTTGGGCGCGAAAGTTCTCGCAATCGATCGCAAGGAGGCGCCGCAAACAGTCATTCTCAGAACCTTTCGCACTACTCCTGTCTTGAACTTCGGAGAAAAGATGTCTCCTCTTTACACAACTTTAAACGAAATGGAGCAAGAGAATTGCAATTTGTTTAGGAACACATTATTTATTTGGGAATCTAATGCGTATTTTTCTTGTTCTTGTCTGTGCGAAATGTTCGGATTGCGACCGTTGTTTATATCGTATACAAAATTGTACTAGGTTAAAAAATTTCTGACATTGAAACCAACATCGAGACGAAAAGTAAAAATGAAAATCTTTCCACAACTTTAAATGAAATGGAGCCAGAAAATTGTAATTTGTTTAGGAATACATTATTTTTTTGGGAATCTACACTGTTAGAAATTTCTCCGAAAAAATGGTTAATTAACATTAAACAATATGGTCATTTTACCGTATACACCCAGCAACAGTCAAATAACCATTTATAAGATGCTTTCCAAACCGTCAACGCTGAGAAAAACGTCGAGTTGACCATTTTCTTCTCGAACAGTTAATCTACCGTAAATTCACCAGAATCCGTAACGCGCCATCTATGCTGAAAGCCAATAGGAATTTAGCTCAGAGCCCGCCAAATGCCAAAGCAGTAATGTTGCTCAACAACGAAGATCGAACCGAAGCCGATCGTCAGCCATTATAGAAGCAAGCTGAAAAGGTAACTATTTTTTCATGTATCAGATTTTAAGTATTTTGTAATTTCAACATTGGATTCAG
>JAXGGA010004285.1:0-90323 GCA_038373865.1 Uloborus plumipes | reverse complement strand
ATCCTTTTCATCGGAAACCGAAAGAATGACTTCCCTTTGCAGTCTGGCTTTGACTGATTGTTGCTGCATCCAACAGCAACACAATGCTTTCCCATTTTCTCTTTAAAAATTTATTTGCGATAGCGGATTTAAACTGCCTCGTGCTTGGGAAACGGACACCGCTAAAGGTAAACAAGCTCATCACGTGACTCGTGACGTCACTTGGGAGGACTCCATTTGAAGTGTTCTGTTCACCTCATGATTTGTGCGTAATACTAACTTGCAACAGAGTTAAGGTGCAATTTCTGCTCTCAGGTTCATTGAAGTTGGAAACACCTATCCTTAACCAAGGTTCGCCACGTCTTAAGTTCGACAGTTTCCCTAGTTTCCAATTTTCACTGTACTGTTATAACTCGCACGGATACAGAAGTGACACACCTCAATAATTTCAAGAGAAAAACAAATAATAGCATGAATACGAGGTTGAAAAAGCACAATGCACCGGAATACTGCAGACACGTGTTTCGGCTTTACAAGGAACGTCTTTCTCAATGCTAAAATTGGTGGGCTTATGGATGCGCGTGCCGAAACACGTGTCCGCAGTATTCCTGCGTATTTGTACTTTTTAAACGTTGTACTTATGCTATTATAAGTATGCACAAAGGTATTTATCTATTTCATAAAAACATTTTCTAATTATTGATTTAAAATAGAAATGTATTGCTTCTTCACACGCTCAAAATTAGTTTTCGTAACTGGTGCGTGGTGGAGTATGAACAACATAACCAATGGTGTCACATTATAATTTCATAATATAGAAGAAAATTTTTCGATTTTAAAGTATGCATTATTTAATTTACACTACAAAATCCATCCAGTACGAATAACATCTCAAATGTTTTTGCGTATTGTAATATTTGAGAATAAATTATGTAAATGGTTATTTCGTCAAAAACCTTGATTTCCTCCAATGTTTTTTTAAAGTTGTGTCACTTCTACTGTCTAGGTGCATAATGCTGTATGTTCTCTTTGCTTTTGCTGGCTTTCTAACTGCTGAAATTATATATGTGTTATGCATGTGATGTAATGTGATTTGAAATGTATCTTGAAAGCAAAGTAAAAACCTATGCATTTAACTTTTGACACAATTAATTAATGAAATATACTTTTAATCTTTTTCATTTTTAAAATGAGGTTTCATTCTTTATTATAATACAGGATTTATTTTATACCGGCTTGATTCATAGGACTTAATTTTTGAAGAGAAATAAAAGTTTCCTGCATTTCATCAGTTTCTTTCTGAAATTAATAATAAGAAGGTATTAATTGTGGTTTTAAAGTATTTATCATGTTGTGAAGACCCTAATCTGAGATGAAAAAAAGGAGAAAAAAGGCTTAAATTTTTACTTCAAAAATATCTCAATAATCTTAATATATAAAAATTACGTGTCCCTGTGTTTGTGGCCAATGGACTCCTCAGCTACTGAACCGATTTTAACCACATTTTGCACGCAGTTTCAGTTTGGTCCAACTTAAATGATAGGATAGTTTTTATCTCAATTTAGGACCGCAATATAGTTTTTATTGCAAATTATCTATTTAACTACCAGCTTTTCTGTATTCATGGCTAAGCCTTTTTACTAAGCCTTTTTTGACACCTCCGTGGCTGAGCGACATAAAGCACACGTTCTGGCAGCTTCCGGAGCACAGTAAACAGGTTGTAAGTTAGCGGTGCGTTGAGTGTTATTTGACTTTTTTGTGAAGTAAATTATAAACAAACGCGTTACTTCCCTTGAAATTTATATGTGATAAGCTGTCAGAAACGATTGTCACTTCAGAGTTTTTACTCCTCTGAGGCTGAGAGGTGGAAAGCGCTTGGTGGGATAGCTCCTGGACTGCATTTAAGTGGCTGTTCTTCTTACTACTATTATATATACAAAAATTTGTTTGGATGGATTTATGGATGGAGCAGTCAGTTGATAAGCAGTCCGAAAAAATTATCTTTTTAACTAAGCCTTTTTTGAGCCTCTGTCGCCGGGCGACATAAAGCACATGTTCTGACAGCTTCTGGAGCGCAGTAAAATAGGTTGTAAATACAGAAACAATAATGGATGATTAATGTAGGTACTTAATTTTTTTTGTTTGTTTTTTTGTATTTTCTAATAAAAAAACTTAATAAATTCAAAAATTTGCTTATTTATTGCCTTTAAGGCGGAACAGAGTTCGCCGGGTCAGCTAGTTATTTTATAATTTTCATTCAACTGTGGATTCTTAGAAACATTTACCGTTTTTCATACTTAAAAACGTAATTTAAATTTGGATTTTTAAACAAGCAAATTCTTTGTTGTAGTAGAACCATTCTTGAGTTGTAATGTTTTCACGAAATAAATCACCCGAAATAAATATGCACCATTAAATCAAACATCGTAAATCGTGAAATTCGAAGTATCGGTGAATAGTTTGCTTTGAATTGAAGCCCGAAATTATACACCTTATTGAGCAAAATAAGTTTTAATCACTATGTCAAAGAGATGATCATTAAATTGAACTTCCTGTTAAAAGCCCATAGTTTAGTAATATGCTAGATTTATGTAAATGATTCATCGGATTTCAGAAGCTTTTCTTTACAAGTATATGACATAAAAACACTGGTGTTGCATGAAAATATACATACATTCTCCAAGGTTCTGATACATGTAACAAATATTCAATATGTTCGCCCTTGATCACTTGGCACGTATCCTGGCGGCGAGCCAGCTTCATTCAAATATTCAATGGCACATTTCCGTCTGTATCAGTTACAGCAGTATTGATGCATTCCTGTACTGCTTGGGCAGGTAAACAGTAGTATCTGCTTTTTTTTTTTCTTTTCTTTTTTACATTTTGTCATTTGTTTTACTTTAGTTTTAGTATGTAAACTTACTTATTTAGTTTTCGCTGAAAGTAAAGCCCCAAAAATAACCATTTTTACCAATGTTTTTGTTAGGAATCAAAAAACGTTTCTTCAATATCTCAAAAACTAATTTTTGTAGATACTACAGTGTTTACCTGTCTACGGCAGTGTTATGCTTACATCTGTGTTGCTATTGAGGGTACAAGAACATAGTCTTTCATTTAAGTCTTCTCGCCCACGTACGCCTTTTTGCACACCATTAATATTTTGAGCACCAAATATACTCTTCAATTTTAATACAGTTTGTTGTATGATTAAAGTGTTGAAGTTTAATTACATTATTTAAATTAGAGTCACGACATTTTATTTTTAATGGACGTTTTATCACTAAGCTCTCTTGTAATCAGACATAAAATTAAATAGTCAGAGAAAATAATTAGTCTTAATGCAGGACTTGCTTTTTTATTTATTTACAAAGTTCATTAGTGTTTGGCTCAATCTTAATCAAATACAGCCTCAAATCATTCTCGACTTTGTTTCTGTATATTCTCTTCGTTAAGTTTAACTCGAAAGCCCTTTTTCGCGAAAGTAAGCTGTAGTGAACTTCTGAAAGTATTTCATAGCAATGTATGCTTGTTAGTTCTTTTTCAGTTCCAGTCCAGAAGCTATTAATAAAGTATTGCTTTTTTCCCTTTTTTAGACTCACACGATGTTCCTCAAACTTTTTTCCACAGTTAACCCTTAAAGGCCCAAATTATTTTAGAATGAACATTTTTGTAAAGTCTTTTTAAATTATACTTCATACAGAGAGTACAGACAAAGTTTTATTCACTTGCAGTATATTTTATGGTTTAAATAATAGATGATCTATAATTAGATAGCTGAAAGTTTCTGGTAGTAAAAAAGTAGGTAACTTTCCTCTAATCTTATATTTAAAGGTGCCAATTTTGTAAGAACGCTTCCATTTGAAAAGGGGGAGATAGGTTTAGGATGTGCACTTCCCGATGCCTTCAGTTTTTGTTCGCTTTCTAGTTCCTCGTTGCATTAACCCCAATTTCGAGAAAGTCAGAAGAAGCCTCGCGCTTGCGCAGATTCGACGGAGGTCTCGCGAACAAATGTTAGACAGTACACTATGAATCTGCAACATAACAAACTTTAGGCGTTACCTACCGGACTGACCGGGAAAAGAAAGGTTGAAACGTGTTTTAGGGTGTAGGGGGGCCACGTGTGTAACGAAACCCACCAAAAAGAATAAGAAATGATAAAAATGTATTGTTTTCAGTGAGGGGTCTGAAAAGAGGTGATCTATAAAATGGTCACTGGGCGGTAAGGATTTTGTCTCCTTGTGGGGAGTTAACTGCGCTCCCTTACAGATTTTTGTGTACCTCAAATAGGCTTACCAACTATTGAAAACCACCGACATTAGCTAATAAGAAGAAATCACATCCAAATACTGTGACGGACATTGACAGAAACAAGCTTTTGAATGTTTGAAAGGAGCTGGATTACCATTGGGATACGTGCCAAGTGACCAAGGGCGAACACATTGAATATATGTATAAGTAGTGTGAGAAAATAGTATGTAAACAGAAACATGAAGAGTGTATATCTTTTCCTGCGTCACCTGTGTTTGCACCTCGTATACTTTTGAATAAATTGTCCTTTGAAACCCGATGAATCTTTTAGTCGAACCCCGTATATAAAATGCTATTGCGCGTTACTCGAATAGTTTATCCACGTGGGAGTATATTTCTCTACAAACGGTTTTAACAAGAGTTAAACAATGTACGAGGATTTTACTGTGCACCATGATGTCTATGCAAAGGTTACAATATCTGTGTTTTCTAACTGTTTGTGTGTGTGTTGCTTCTCTGCTTTGAATTTTCTAATTTCTATTCAATGTTTGTGTGTGTTCTCTGTTACTAAGACGTGCAATGCATGTTATCTTTTCTACAGTTCATCTTTACAAAAGTATGAGCGAAAGGATTCGTCCGCTGATGCCTTGATGTCGTGAGTTTTTATTCCTGCCCACTTTTCCTTCCGCATGATGCATGAATTCGCTATCTGCCAAAAATAATTAAATGCATGATGCAAATTTCTAAAACTCAATGGTGATTTTTACAGAAAGACTACTTACAACACATATATGTATTTATATTTACTGATTCAGAATTAGTACACAACGCACGAAAGACAAAAAAAAAATAGTGCAAATTAATTAGGAAATTAAACACGAGGAGAGAAATTTTGCATACAACTCATTTTTAAAAAATTGAGGATTTGAAATTTCGTCTCAAGTCGCAAAAGCAATTCATTCTTTCTCTTTATTGATATTAAGGAAATGAGAATAGAAAGAATATGTTATTAAATGTTGTAATTACATTTTGCTCATATTTATTTGGTTTTATTTTTAACTGTTCTATTGATATACAGGGTTGAAGTTTTTTAGCATTTTAGTATATTTTTCAATTTAATCAGTAGCACTTCAGTTATTATTATTTATTATAATTTGAAAGTGCGCGAGACTAATGATGTTGCAATTATGCAATGTATGCAATTTGCAAAAGAGCATATACTTTTGCGTGAAAATATTCCATTTGTCAAAATTTTGTTTCAACCATTCTCTAAATCAGCCTGTATTTATGATTCAGTTTACCTGTGCAAGACAGGAGCTCTCAGACTTTTCCAATTTTCCAGCACCCTTTGAAAGATTAACATTTCTGACGGCACCCTAGTCTACATCACAGATACACAAATAATGATACCATGGACCCTTCGCGTCTATTTATTTATTTTTAATTTATGTTCCGGCTTTCTCGCTTAGGTAAAATTTATATTAAAAAAAATACATCATTCGTTTCTCCTGTAGTAGTCTCTGTCCCTTTCATGCATGAATTAGTTCTAATCATTAAAATTAATTTCTTCAAATCACAATTACCTTTAACACTTATCAAAATGAAGATAATCATGAAGAAACGTCATCGTCACAATTTAGATTTACTGAGTGATAATTTTACAAAATATTTAGTTGATTCAGTTATACAGTTTTAAATTTGAGATGAAATTTCAAGTTGTAGTTAAACTCCACAATTATGTGTATTCTTTAAATGAGTTTAATCATGTGATTTTGTCGCTGTAAAACGTATCTGCATCCATATTATTTCCTCTTCTATCTTCGGCGGCGTTACAATAACTTTTAAAAAGAAAAGGTTTTTGAAATGACCTGCATTTCATCGTAATTAAACCTGGTCGTCACTTATTCGTCGTCCTTATGAAATTACCTAAATCCTGCACCCCTTCGGTGTTAACCGAAATAGTATACGGTTTAACACCGAATATTCTTTCGGTTAAACTGAAGGTTGGTTAATATATATGAAAGTAACCATGACAAATATCCTTATTGTTCGGCGGAATCAAAGGAGTCTAAGAGAAAGGAACTGAAAATCGAAAAAAAGAAATCAAATGAATTTCAATTATGTAGCTCCAATACATAAATCAGGTATGGTATTTCTTTTGTCAGAAAGAAAGGATACTTCAACTTAAGTCTCACGAATAAAGATTTAAGTCACAGACTTCGATATCTTTTCTGATAAATGTTTAATCAAAGTCATCTGTCATACTATATGTATTGTTAACACGATTTTATTCCTATTGAATAGCATGCAGACAGTTGTAAAATTTCTCAAGACTTCACGATCCGCTGTAATTTGCACTTTCTTGCGTTGTGTATTAATGCTGATACATCATTTTTTTATTAATACATTCTGCACTTTATGCATTTTTCATTAATCTTTTAAAACGTACTTTATTTCATATGTATCCTGACTGCTGAAGTACTTGATGTCATTAAAATATTCACTTACATTTGCATTTTGTGTGTGTTTATTTACTTTGCAATAATTTACTTGCTGAATTCTTATTATTGTTACCTTTTATACATAGGTATGAAAATGACATAAGTGGAACTCAAATCTTCGGGATGCGAGCAGAAGGTGACCGCGTGTACATAACAGAAGAAGGATTTACGAAAATTCCTGCAAATGTAAATGTAACTATACGTTTGTTTGGCACCCACTTCTCAATATATACAGAATTAGCCTTTACCAGTGCTAGCATGCCCTCAGGAAGCCGATGTGATAACTTACCGTTAACTAGAATAGTTAAAGTATTGAAAGAAAATGTAATATCTGAAAATGTTTTAGAATTTGAAATAGCCCTTCCAGTTTTAGAAGATACTGAAAGTTATTACGTATGTGTGAAAGAGACTTATGAAAAGGGAGAAGCTGTTAGGTGGGTGCATCAAGGGGATGAAGCATGGCTAAAAATTGAGCCAGTTGGTCGCCTGTTGCCAATGTGGATTCAGATATGTGTCATTTGTTCTCTTCTCATACTCTCAGGATTATTCAGTGGCTTGAATTTAGGCTTAATGGCATTAGATAGAACTGAGCTTCAAGTTATAGAAAACTGTGGTACTGAAACTGAGAAGAAATATGCTCGCGTCATATCTCCTTTGAGAAAACGCGGAAATTATCTTCTTTGTTCATTGCTTCTTGGTAATGTGTTAGTGAATAGTACTCTTACTATTCTCTTAGATGACCTAACCTCGGGCGTCATTGCCATTGTAGGGTCCACCATTAGTATAGTTGTGTTTGGTGAGATTATTCCACAAGCTATCTGCTCCCGTCATGGCTTAGCAATAGGTGCCAAAACCGTTTGGGTTACTAAGTTCTTTATGCTGGCTACTTTCCCATTGTCGTTCCCTATTAGCAAGATTTTAGATTGCGTACTTGGGGAAGAAATAGGAAATGTTTATGACAGAGAGCGCTTAATGGAATTCATTCGCGTTACTAAAGACTACAACAAACTAGAAAACGAAGAAGTAAATATAATATCTGGCGCATTAGAATTGAAGAAGAAAACCGTGGCTGATGTCATGACTCAGATCGATGATGTGTTTATGGTACCTTATAATGCAATTCTAAATTTTGAAACCATGTCTGAAATTATGAAACAAGGATACTCGAGAATTCCTGTCTATGAAGGCACTCGTAATAACATTGTAGCTTTGCTGAACATCAAAGACTTGGCTTTTGTTGATCCTGATGATAATTCTCCTTTGAAAACGTTGTGTGAATTTTATAATCACCCTATAAATTATGTTTTTGAGGATGAAACTTTGGATATTATGCTGAATGAGTTCAAAAAAGGTAATTTTTATTTCTCATTTTATTTTACTTATGATTAGTTTTAAATTTTTTAATGCGCTTTATAATGTAGTAATGTTGAGTACATGAATGATTTTGATGTTCTGAACCACTGCTTTTGTTTCAAGGTTCCCGTTTAAATTTTATTTAGAAAAATGACTTTCAGTTGATTTTAGAAACCTGTAAATTCACGAGTGTGAGCCCAACTTTGCACGGTATTTCATATTTCCTAAGTAAAATTTGCTAATAATGTCTTGAAAATTTGTTATTAAAGCAGATTACCTCTTCCTCTGAGAGTGCAATGGCTCACATAGGTTTTTTTTTTTTTTTAATTAAAATTGAGTTATTTAATCATTTGTGATAATTTTGACTCCGAAGCGGCCGTGATATCTCGCCGGCTCTAGCATTGCTTACATCTGATTACATCTTTATAGAACTGCTAACTATTCTAACTTTGGTCGGAAACCCGCTTTTCAGCCGATTCTCTCGTTTTACAGTTTGTTTATTTCGAGTTTTCATTATTCGTGATAAAGTTCTCGGTTAATAAAATAACTTTCTGTTTTAATACGTGAACAAAATGTTTTGGTATTTTCAGTCATTTGTTGCGATCTTTTACTATGTAAATTGATGAGATTTAACCCCCCCCCCCTCTTAGCTCCTCCCCCTGCCCCCACACACTTGCGAACTGAATGCTGTGCTAAACAAAATTTACGGGATTTCTCTTCAATCGGTAACCATTTTAGGAAATTCAAGGAATTGACAATTATTTTGAAAATCTTCACATTTCTTATGTTTTCATCCCCAGTGCTTTCTAGACTTTCCAGTTGTAGATCAATGCAGAAATGAACTGCTAGTGCTTTAAAAGACAATTTTGAAAGAATTAAACACATGTTTTACTCGAAATTAATTCTTACAAATATATTTGGTATGCGAAATTTTGATCTATTTTGAAGATTAAGAAAATATTCATGTTTTTCTTTTTTTTTAAGAGCTCTAATATTTGAATTGAAGTTTTAATTTCGACCTAGTTTGTGTAAAATCCTGTGTTCTGATAACAAACCAAAATCAGACACGTTATTTGGCGAAAAGTGCATATCGTGTTTAATCCTCTTACATCCTGCAAACATTTCAGTTGTTTCAAAAGTTGAAAGCTATTTTCACCCATACTTTTAAAAAAATATTTTTTTTGCAGCTAAAAAATATGTCCCCCCCCCCCCATTCCTTCCCCTTCCTCTGTTGCGAACGCTGTCCAAGATTTCATTATAGGAATTCATTTCTAACGTTAAAACTTCTACATTTTGTCGCTTCAAAGCAACAGTATTAAATATCTTACAGTCATTTTTGGAATAGGGTAGTTGTGACCTGTTGAATATCCCTTTTTTAACTGCTAAATATTGTTAAGAGGCTTACAAAACACAAAAATTCACCATTGCCGAATTTTAAAACACAACGGTTGATTCTTAATGATTTTTTTAAAAACCCACGCGCAAAAAAAGCGCGCCTTGAAACCGAAACCCGTGACGTCGGATGGCAGTAACTTTCAGCCTTTCATCCATAAAAATTTGATTTTTGCTATATTATCGTTTCATTGCGGGATTTTCTCCTTCCGTAATCAATACCTTAAAGTCTACTAATTCACTATTTAAAACTGGATTAATCAAAGAGCAATCCAATACCCTGCTAGGCTAGGGTTGATTGTTTTGATATTTTTTGTCGAAATTCGTATTCAAATTTTTAGAACGCATCACTTGGCGAGGAAAAAAAATTACGGCAGTGCAGAGCGAACAACAGTGCGGAAGCCGGAGAAACCGGTTTCTCGAGCTCCTCGCATCTAAAGCTTCTCGCTCTTTCTTCGCCTTAGTGGAAAGTTCAAAAGCGCCAACGACTGCCCAGTGACGTCACAGCCGCGTGAAATTAAAAAAATATTTAAAAAAAAACTACTTGTCGCAGCGCAAAAATTTTTTCGCCGTTGATGTTCATGTATGTTGCTCTATCATATAAAAATAAAATTGAAAAATCGAAAACTTCCCTATTAGCTGTCTTACTGTTACTCTGAGGCGTCGATTTGTTTATTTAAACCAGAAAATTCAAACAGTAATTTCAAACCAGCGTAAGTAATCCATTTTATTATTCAGAACTGATTTACCTAATGTTTAACGTTTCATGTAATTATTATTTATGTAGTGTTTAAAATTGCATAACGTTTCATACACGAACGTTCAACATCTATTATTCAATGACAACAACGACATGAAGATATTTTTCTATGTGTGTGTCTTGACTATAAATAAGAATACTCGAATTTTTTCTTCCTCGAAAGGCAAAATTTGAAATTTTTAGTACGAAATTGTGTATTCTGAAGTTTATAATACTCTCATTCCAAGGTTTTCTTTTGGTTATTTATACATATATATTAGGGTGGAGTGAAAAAAACAAAGTTTTTATTTTCGAATCGTAATAGAGCGGAAAAGTTGCGATTGGTGAAGAGTTACAAAACAAAACAAAAATTTTTGAAATCGGATAATATCTTCCGTTCCCGCAACGAGCCTGAAATTTTGAAAAAATGAAAATTTTCATGTGTTTTTAGCGATTTTTTAAAATTTTTGTTTTAATGTTTTATTTTAATGGTTTTGGATGGAAAAGTTACGTTTGGTGAAGCCTTCTGAAATTTTGAAAAATATGTTGAAATCGAATAATACCTTCTAATCCAGGAACAAGCCAGAAAAACCAAAAAATTATAAAATTTCAGCTTTTTTTGGGGTGATGAAAAAAAATTTAAAAAATATGTTTTTTTTTTTTTTTCTTTTTTACCCGGTATCATTGCGTAAAACCTTTTAAAAAGCACTATATTACTCTTAAACATTAATTTTTTTCTTGATTTTTCAGGTATCTTCTAAACATGCAAAACTACCATTTTTTACAACAATGAAACATTTTCAAATAATCGAAAGTTATAAAATATTTTCCAAAATTTCTGCAATCCAGTACAAAAATCCACTAAATAAAACACCCACTCCTAAAATAAACGCTAATTTTAATCACTAAACTATAAACAATTTTAATACCTAACTAATTATATACAGTTTCTTAATCCCCTTTTGTAGTCTGTGCCTTCTATAATTATGTTACCTAACTTAACTGACTACCCACAGAATCCTTTAACATTAATTTAATTAGAAACTAATTTTAAAATTAAAACTTCTTTAAAATTAAACCTAGTTAGGTTAGGTAGTGTATAGAATGAGACTGCAAAATGCAATTAAAAATTCAGAAACTAACATATAATGAGGTAGGTATTAAAATAGTTTATCGTTTAGGGATAAAAAATATTGTTCATCTTATGAGTGAGTGTTTTGTTCAATGGATTTTTGTACTGAAAAAGTTAAACAAATTTAATAATTAGGTATGGGTAAAAAATTTTATGTAAATGTTATCTATTATTTTTTGCTTTTTAGTTGCTTTTAGTTTGCTTTAAGGTTATCTTGGTGCCTACAGTAACACAGTCCCAGGCAAAGTGGGGCAAGGTGTAACAAAAATTAAGGATTGGAAAGCATTTGACAAGGAGAGGGCACTACTGCCCCACACACCCCTATTAGCCTTATGCAAAAAATGTTAAAACATGTTATCATGACAATTGAACATTTGAAACACGATTGCAGAGAAACTTGTGCTTAAAAGGTTACTATAAGCATCTCGGTGATGATTTTGGAACACATTTCATATGAAAGCCATAAATATAAGGAATGTATTAGTGTAGAAGACAAAACAAATTTTAGATTTTGTTGATTTCTAATTTTTCATACACAAAATTATTTTAAAATAAATAATTAAATTTAAGTTTAAAAAACTAAAAAATACGCTTTTAGAGTTAATCAAACTATAAAGCTTTAAACCATTTCAAATTATAAGTTTACATGCACCTTATAATACATCAACATGTAATATAGTTTAGCCTTTAGTACTAATAATAGCATTCAATAACATCAACATGTAATAATATAGTTTAGCCTTTAGTATTAACAATAGTATTAAATATATCACTTTTATATTTTTAAAGAACGTGAATTTTATCTTTTATTCAGAGTTACATACATACTGACAAACCCACATGTGAAACTAGTAAAAGCGTATTAAAAACAAAACCGCCATTAAAAAACAACTGGGAGCTAAACAGAAAAAAATAATACATAATATTTACATACAACTTCATACCCATACCTAATTATTAAATTTGTTTAACTTTTTCAGTACAAAAATCCATTGAACAAAACACTCACTCATAAGATGAACAATATTTTTTATCCCTAAACGATAAACTATTTTAATACCTACCTCATTATATGTTAGTTTCTGAATATTTAATTGCATTTTGCAGTCTCATTCTATACACTACCTAACCTAACTAGGTTTAATTTTAAAGAAGTTTTAATTTTAAAATAAGTTTCTAATTAAATTAATGTTAAAGGATTCTGTGGGTAGTCAGTTAAGTTAGGTAACATAATTATAGAAGGCACAGACTACAAAAGGGGATTAAGAAACTGTATATAATTAGTTAGGTATTAAAATTGTTTATAGTTTAGTGATTAAAATTAGCCTTTTTTTTGGAGTGGGTGTTTTATTTAGTGGATTTTTGTACTGGATTGTAGAAATTTTGGAAAATATTTTATAACTTTCGATTATTTGAAAATGTTTCATTGTTGTAAAAAATGGTAGTTTTGCATGTTTAGAAGATACCTGAAAAATCAAGAAAAAAATTAATGTTTAAGAGTAATATAGTGCTTTTTAAAAGGCTTTACGCAATGATACCGGGTAAAAAAGAAAAAAAAATGAGAACATTTTTTTTTTTAATTTTTTTTCATCACCCCAAAAAAAGCTGAAGTTTTATAATTTTTTGGTTTTTCTGGCTTGTTCCTGGATCAGAAGGTATTATTCGATTTCAATATATTTTTCAAAATTTCAGAAGGCTTCACCAAACGTAACTTTTCTGTCCAAGAGCATTAAAATAAAACATTAAAACAAAAATTTTAAAAAATCGCTAAAAACACATGAAAATTTTCATTTTTTCAAAATTTCAGGCTCGTTGCGGGAACGGAAGATATTATCCGATTTCAAAAATTTTTGTTTTGTTTTGTAACTCTTCACCAATCGCAACTTTTCCGCACTATTACGATTCGAAAATAAAAACTTTCTTTTTTTCGCTCCACCCTAATATATATATATATATATATATATATATATATATATATATATATATATATATATAATATATATATATATATATATATATATATATATATATATATATATATATATATATATATATAATATATATATATATATATTATACAGTAGCGTACTGCCGTGGGCAGGTAAACGGCAGTATCTGCAAAAATGAGTTTTCGAGATATCGTTTTTGATTTCCCACAAAGATCAATAAAACATTGAACTTCGAACATAGGCGATACTATATGTTTATACCGATATATTTTTTGGGTAATCGATTGAATTTTGATTTTGCAAGCGCAGAGAGAGGTAAAGCAGATACTGCCGTTTACCTGCCCTTTTCACTCTAATTGTCATGCGGAATTGACTGGCAGTCGGCAGTAACTGCACAGTATGCTACTAAATGTCCAGTATTTACATATTCGACAACATGCGGAGTAGATATGTTATTACGAAATATATTATTGCATTGTGAATGATATGTTTTATTTAAAAATATACATAAATACCGTGTATCCACTTGATATAGATTTAATATAAACGAACGCGAAATATAATTAAAAAATATAATGAAACTGTATTGTATTATGCAAAATATGAAGCAAAACTTGATGATTCTTCAGCCATTTTTACTTCCTTTTACTTAGTAAAGGAAGTATTGTGATCACAAAGAAAATTTCACTCAAAATTCGGTCTAAATTTTGATTTTGCTCACCCCCGAATGAATGTTGAGTAGTTTTTTCGACCTATCAGCACGTGCATATGTACCTACTAACATATAAACAGCCGAAATATCCTTTTCGACCATGCCCCAGTTAATTACGACGAGTTTTCTCGTGACGTCTGTATGTACGTATGTATGTGCGTATGTATGTATGTGCTTATGTATGTATGTCGCATAACTCAAAAACTATATGCCGTAGAAGCTTCTAGTTTGGTATGTAGGCTCTGAGGGTGGTCTAGTTGTGCACCTCCCCTTGTGGTTGCATTCGAATGTTCCCAAGGGGTCTTTTACCCCTTTGTGGGGTAAATCAATGTTAATTTCAATGCAGATTGAGTGATATGATTTGGTGCAACCACTTGGCGATATATCGCCAAACTTTTGGTCGCCAAGTGTTTGCCGCCAAGTTGGCGACAAATTTGGCGAAAAAATGATTTTTTTTTAAATTTGGATTCAATTTGGCGCTATTGGGCACATTTTGCGAAAAATTCACTGAATCATGTTAAAATCGGCGATATTTAGAAAATAAATCATTGTAAAACATTATTTTGCATTGATTCGTGACAAACTGGGGGTGTAAATGTTTGAATTGTTATCTTGCTCACTCTAATGCACTATTTTAACACTTGAGGCATTTATTATGGAATTTAAACGTAAAAGGAAGTAGTGTGGCGTTCACACCAGATGTTTTAAAATTACTACAAATCAGTTAATGCTTTGTACTTTGCATCAAAACAAGAAATCACTTTGAGAAAAAGAGCGCTTGAAATGCTTGTTGTGCTGACGATTTTTTTCATAGTACTATTAAAAATGCAACAGCTAGAGATTAAACTGCAAAAACTATCGTCTGTTAGTATGAAAGCAACTGTAATTAAAAGAAAACAAAACAATGTAAATAAAATCCTTTCATTGTTGCATTTTTGTTTGTCGTCTGCCAAGTTTGGCTTGTGTATCTTTGAAATCGTGAAAAATATTGTCTGCTAGTGGAGAGAAACTTTATTTGAAAGAAAAAAATCTGGTATGGACCCCACACTACTTCCTTTTACGTGTAAATTTCTTAGTAGATGCCTTAAGTGTTAAAATAGTGCTTGGAATAAGCAAGAAACAATTCAAACACTTACGCCCCTAATGTGACACGAAACAATGCAAAAAATGATTTACAACGATTCATTTTCTAAATATCGCTGATTTTAGCATCATTCAGTGGATTTTTCGCAAAATACCGCCAATAGCGCTAAATTGAACCCAAACTCATAAAATATTTTTTTTCGCCAAATTTGTGGCCAATTTGGCGATAGGTCACCAAGTTGGCGACAAGCACTTGGCGACCAAAAGCTTGGCGAAATATCTCCAAGTGGTAGCGCCAATTTATATCTCTTAAGTCTGCATTGATATTAACACTGATTCACCCCATAAAGGAATAAAACACCCCCTTGGGAACACTCAAGTGCAACCAATGACCTCCCGTGACCTCCTATTAGGGCACCCCTACTTTCGCTCAGTTTAGGTACAAAGAAAAACGGTTTTTGCGACTTGATGCAATTTTTGCACAGCGATTCATATTATGTTCATCCTGCAGACATGCAGATACTGCCGTTTACCTGCTCACAGCAGCGAAAAATGCAGTTACTGCTAATTACCATTGGTTAAAAAACAGTTTTTTTTCATCGGAAACCAAAAAAAGATGCTTGTACCATAAAACTAATGTAACATAGATTTCAAAAATGCAAAAAATGAAAATCGAAAAATTTGCAGTTACTGCCCTTTACCTTCCCACGGCAGTATAGAGCTTCCATATTAGTATTGATCCTAACTCTTCCCTTCTAGGGTATCTGCCATTAAAACTAATCGGTAAATGGTAAAGTAATAAGCAAAGAAGGAAAAATATCATCGGGAAGCATTTCTTCATAGTAAATAAACCTTTTCATTGCAGATAGTAGAATCGAATATATCTGATAATTATAAAAAATAGAAACAACTTTCTGTTAAAAGTAACAGCATGTACACATACCAATGAAAGCTAGTAAAAAAAAAACGATTGTACAATAGAGTGAGTCGAAAAAATCGATTTTTTTATTTCGAAATCGCATTACCTCTCAAAAGTTGTGGTTTGGTATTCACAACTTGGGAAAAATAAGAAAAAAATTCTAAGTTGACGTCTTCGGTTCGCGCATGAGGCTCAAAGTTGGAAAAAATTATGTTAAAAATGGAAATTTTCAAAAGGAAAAAAGAAAAAAAAATTGAACTTTTTATAATGCAATTGCCATAAGCTGTAAATATTTTGTGCATTTTTAATCTAAAAAAATATTTTATAGCTTTTACATACGATCATTAGTTTTCCCATCAGCCTTAAATTGGGCTAAAATCGTCTACAATGTCAAATTTCGAAAATATCGATTTTTTTAATTTCGAAATAGCATTACCTCTCAAAAATTGTGGTTTGGTATCAAAAATGTGGGAAAAATAATAAAAAAAACATAAGTTGACTCCTTCGGCGCATGAGGCTCAAAGTTGGAAAATATATGCTAAAAATGGAAATTTTCAAAAAATAATTTGAATAAAAAAAGTAATTGTTTTCTATCAAATCTGATTTAAATTGTTAGTAGATAACATAATTTGAACCGAAAAATATACATATAACTTTTAGAAGATACATTCTTTTTGTGCATAAGGCTCAAAATATAAAAAAAAAAAAGTCAAAAACTGAACCAGAACGCACTACGTCGGCACTGTGCCGGTATATTTTTATTCTACAGCCGACTTGTCTAGACATTACACATATTCTAGGAGACAGTTCGAAGTCCCTGCAGTCTGCACTCCCTTTGGTTGTCACTTAGTCAGCTAGACCCGCCAAACAAACAGTATCTTTAATTAGCAACTGAAAGTGGATCAAAAAGTACAGCGTGTTTAGCTTTGGGTGAGTTTTTTTTTTTTTTTTGTAACTTTATAGCATATTTTTATGCTCAAGTTTTGTTATACTGTTCTCCGTTCTCCGACTAATAAATAATGGAACCCCGGAAAACTTCTAAACGTTTAATTGTTTGTCCGTTTTTTGGTGCACCGAAAGGGTTAAGTCAAAGTGTTTTACCCACATGTGCAGATGTGTTGTTAACTTGTTTTGAAGAAAAATCGCAATCTGTAAAAGGCGAACCTTTTTCAAGGATTTCAGATTGCATATCTGCTTAAATAGAAGAAATTTACTGCAAAGCTTCTATACCAATGTACATTGGTAATACCAATGTGCGTTCTATACCAATATACAGATGTATAGCGTACATCTACAAGAGATTGGCTTTTTAGCACAAGAACACGAAACATTCATTGCACACTTGAAAGAGGAAACGTCAAAAAGCTTAGACTTCGCTTAATTAACAAAATGATTGAGTTTTGTCTTGAAGTTCAATTTATCTTTATCACGACTAAATGACTTTCTCAAAGTGTAGTATTGTGGTAATCCTTTATCAATTTTACAATACGTACATGACTGACAGTTGGTATAGAAGCTTTGCGGTAAATTTCTTCTATGAGCTATGCAATCTGAAATCCTTGAAAAAGGTTCGCCTTTTACAGATTGCGATTTTTCTTCAAAGCAAGCTAACAACACATCTGCACATGTGGTTAAAACACTTTGACTTTAACCCTTTCGGTACACCAGAAACGGACAAATAATTAAACGTTTAGAAGTTTTCCGGGGTTCCATTATTTATTATTCGGAGAACGGAGAACAGTATAACAAAACTTGAGCATAAAAATATGCTATAAAGTTACAAAAAAAAACCTCACCCAAAGATAAACACGCTGCACTTTTTGATTCACTTTCAGTTGCTAATTAAAGATGCTGTTTGTTTAGCGGGTCTAGCTGACTAAGTGACAACCAAAGGGAGTGCAGACTACAGGGACTTTGAACTGTCTCCTAGAATATGTGTAATGTCTAGAAAAGTCGGCTGTAGAACAAAAATATACCGGCACAGCGCCGACATAGAGCGTTCTGGTTCAGTTTTTGACATTTTTTTTCATATCTTGAGCCTTATGCACAAACAGAATGTATTTTCTAAAAGTTATATATAATTTTTTGGGTTCAACTTATGTTATCTACTAACAATTTAAAGCAGTTTCGATAGAAAAAAAAATTACTTTTTTTTCAAATTATTTTTTGAAAATTTCCATTTTTAGCATATATTTTCCAACTTTTAGCCTCATGCGCGAACCGAAGTAGTCAACTTAGATTTTTTATTTATTTTTCCCAAATTTTGGATACCAAACCACAACTTTTGAGAGGTAATGCGATTTCGAAATAAAAAAAATCGATATTTTCGAAATTTGACATTGTAGGCGATTTTAGCCCAATTTAAGGCTGATGTGCAAACTAAAGATCGTATGTAAAAGCTATAAAATATTTTTTTAGATTAAAAATGCACAAAATATTTACAGCTTATGGTATTTGCATTATAAAAAGTTTCAGTTCTTTTTTCTTTTTTCTTTTTGAAAATTTCCATTTTTAACATATTTTTTCCAACTTTGAGCCTCATGCGCGAACCGAAGATGTCAACTTAGAATTTTTTTCTTATTTTTCTCAAGTTGTGGATACTAAACCACAACTTTTGACAGGTAATGCGATTTCGAAATAAAAAAATCGATTTTTTCGACTCACCCTAATATATATATATATATATATATATAATTCAGTATCCTATATGAAAACACTAACTTTGATAGTGCAAGCTGTAAGATAATTTAGTTTCTCTCTATACACCAAAGTAATATGTGCTGTATTTCTTATTAACGTTGTAAATGTGTACACGGAACAGAATTAGTATATCATTAATATTAAATAGTGGAAATTTGGTATTAAAACTTTTAATATATTTTCATTTATTTTGAGTTTTTGTACATGTATGTGCACAAAGAATGCATTCAGCAAACTTTTAAAAAGAAAAAAAAATAGCAACTTTCATCATAAAATATCATTTTACTAAAAAGAATTCTCAAATTTCTGTTAAATAATTGATTTAACAATTTATAAAAGTCACATCTTAGGTGCAATAATGGTTGATGTGTTGACAATTTGACTAATTTAGATAATTTTTGTTGGCAATTGTCTTTAACAGTAGAAATTTTATGCGTATTTTTGTTGATAAGTTTGTGTGGAGGGGTGGGGGGCATGGATACTACTATTTTTACATTTTCTGAGAAAATATTGCCATTAAATGCATTTTAATTTATAAAAAAAAAAATAAGTTTTCCAGAAAAGAAAACAAAAAACCTTTTTTCTCCATCCCCTCAAAATTTCTGGCAATGTTACGTATTTAATCTTGACTAATATAATCTCATGATAGATGTAAATTCGCCGAATCATTTTTGTGTCATTTCTAATCACTTCATCGAGTGGTTTTCCTTTCCCAAAAGTAGGAAATTTTATTGATTGAGGCTACAATTGAAACAAAAGAAACCAAGTTAATTGTTAAAGCGTGTTTTTTTCCAATTGTAGAGTAAATTAGGATGGCAAACCGTTTTGCTTTAGTATGACAGTTGTGCCACTTGCAGTATTTCTTTAAACGAAAAAAAGCCTGTTTGATTCAAATCATTGAGTTTTTTTTTGCTGCTTAGTTAATAACTTGTATCAAAAAAGATTTTAATGAAGAGTTTTATTTTTGAAAAATTAAGATCAAATTTAATATTAGGTTAAGTGTTTCAAGAAAAAAAACCTTTCTTTAGTGAAAAATAAAACAAAGGTAATTAATATAAAATGTTATAAAATTTTTACAACGCTTCTTGTAACGGAATTTGCCGTTTTAAAAGGCTATGCTCAACACTATAATACACCAGTGTTGCAATATTAATTTGAATAACTACGTGCTTTTAATGCTATTTAGTGCGACACCTCTTGCTAAATTTTATTTAACATTATATATGAAATATTCACCTTGTGATGAGTTAAAACCATAATAGCAAGATTGAAGTGTTTCAAATAAGAATAAAAATTGCAATTCTTATTGTTATTCGAAATTTGAACTTTTTATGTGTTTAATTTTTCTTCTCTCAATTATATTTCTTTAAATCTGAGCCAAGGTGATTTCTTAGTCATTATCTCATTGAAGGACTAAGTTCATTGAAAGCATTTGCTCACAAACGTATGAAACCTGAAATACAGTAAGAAAAGTCTGTCAAATTTTTTTTCACGGCTAAATTTTTATGCAGAAAATCGTTCCATTCTTCAAGATTGGAGTTTATGACTTATGGATGGCATTATCTGAAATCCGTATATATATTTCTTTTTCTGACACTATACCAAATTTGAAATATTCTCTCACCCGCATAGAAACTTTTCTTCAATTTTTTTCGATTTTATTTCCAAATTTTTCAGTATCTAACTGTTCAAAAAATGATGCTTTAAGAACATCTTCCATTTTAACAAAGTAAGGCTGTGAAATTGAGAAATTGAAAAAACATTGTGTTGATACAAGTTATATTGAATGAATTTCAAAAAATATCCGAAAAGATCTTAAGTATTTTTTTCTTTGTCTTTGTAAGATAATTGATTGACATATTTTTTCACAAATTCTAAGTGTCTTTTAAGTAGGTAAAAAAATTCAAATGTTTTTGTTGCAATAACGTTAAGAATAAGTAAAGTTTGCACTTTTTTCTCCGCTATAAGTCAATTATAGAGAGCCTTATTTTTATAGTTAGATTTTATAGTATTATTCTTATAATTAGAAAATTAAATTTTTGTCTGCATCAATAAAGGAGCCAATGGAGTTCATAGATGCTCTTATTTGCTAAAGATCACTTCGTTATATCTCAAAACATCAGTTTTTTCTGCACATCAAATTCAGATTCGAATATATGAAACTAAAACCGAAACTATATCGTCGACACCATGCTAAAATTACGAATGTGAAAATTGGCGCTTTTCAGGAGAGCCAAAATACTGAATATAACTTTTTCTTACCTGACGGTTATTTTCAATTTTTAAATCTTTATAGCTATCTTTAAGTGTAAAACTATCGTTCGAAGGTATCATTTTAATTATTTGTAAAATTCGAACTTGAAAACACGCGATTTTTCACATTCGTTATTTTAGCATGGTGTCGACGATATCATTATTTGAAGCTTAGTTTTTTCTCTCTTTTTACTGCTTATACTTCCGCACTTCAACAAAATTCTGACTCTCTAAGGGATTTCTCGCCTCCTGGAAAAAGTTTGCTGTGCGAAAGATACTGTGCGAAAGAAAGACCTAATGAGCCGAATTTCAATTATTCTTGGATTGGCTACGAATCGAAAGGGGTGTTCTCAAATCGGCAACACTCGCTTTCAATCTTCCAGCATTTTCACAAAGTGACTCATGATAAAAACAGAGAACTTGTGAACAACCCCTTATAATGTATCGCGCTTCGGAGAATCATTGAAATACAGCTCATTTGTTCTTTCCAATTTTTTAATCTATGCAACTGGATTTTAGTGACTAAATTTCAACATATTATTTTTCTCTTGTACTCGAAAAATAACGAAAAAAGCACATTAAAACAAAAAAAAAATCTAGTTCCAATATAGCATATATTAGTTCCCAGACAAAAGTATTTTTTCATAGCATATTCTTATTTTACTGTACAAATTAGGCATAGGTAATTTGGATTTCTCATTCAAACTAATAAAGCAAACCGTTATTCAGCCACACAGGTCTGCAAAAATACACTTTTTAAAAATTGTTTTGATTTAGTTAACTGATCTTTATGTACTTTTTTGCGCTGATTTCAAAAATGGCATTGGTTTTTTTCTATCACGTAAGGCTTGCCTACAAAATAAAGTTGAAGTTTTTGAAAAAAGTACAAAAAAACGGATAATTTTGAATTTTTTTTAAAATTTTAACATAAAGTAAAAGCAGAAAAATAATCAAACCTAGCTAAAAAGAGCATAAAAGTGATGGACATATGTTGCAAAGTTATTATAAGTCTTTGAGAAGGAATTAGGCAAGTCAGGTCCATGAGGAACAGGGCGAATAGCCGAACGTATGTTGGTTGGGTATGAATTTTTTTTCTGATTTTCAAATTGAAACCTTGCACTAAAGAACAAAAATTCCAGTCATCACTGTGATTTTCAGGCTCTCTCCAAATCATGGGTAATCCACAACGAAGTGATTTCTTCTTACCTTTAAACAATTGTCTCGGTTCTTCCAAACACACAGAATGCACTATACGGGGAGCCCAAGATTTATCTTGGTCCCCTAGTTTAACACCAAATTATGCAAAATACACCTTCTTAACAAAATTAGAAATGTTCCTTTGTTGCTTTTTGACCGTTAAGACCCACTAATATAACAGAAACAGTTAGGAGAGTTGACTTATCCTCTAGTAGCCATTTCTTCAAAAGAGCACAAAACTGTTAGATCTGTATACCACAGTGGCTATAGCTCCACACTGAGTCACTGATTGCAATCAAGGTCACGGCTCCCTACACTCTTCATAATGACCTCTAGTGGACAGTAAGAATGGGGAGGGAGCAAATTGAGTGATAATTGTCTTGTTTTAGTAGGAAATGGATTTTCCCAGTTTAGATTTATTGTCTTATTCAAATAAATAAATAAAAACATTTTTTTTTTCAAGTAACGTGCTCACATTGCTTAATAACATGTTCACCATGTAATCTCTATTATTCAAACTAAATTTAACACTTATATAGGCTATAATATTGAAAAATCTTGCGCATATTCAACCTGAAAACCCTAAAAATAAGCAAATTTCAGGCGAAATTTGTGACTTATCTGAGGGTGATGGAATTTTTTCACTATTTTTTCCGTAATCAGCACGTGAAATACCGTTGAAACCAATAGTTAAATATGCAACAATTTTTTCATCACAGACCTGTGTAATTTGTCATTTGATTTCAATTAATAAATTTATAATTTTCTTCCATACTCGCAAGTTTCCAACTCAGTCGACTTCGTAAATATGTTTTATTACAGACTTTTGTTGAACTGATTGCATGAGAATGTAAGGCAAACTCGTGGAATATTGCTATGCAAGACTGAAAAATCAGAAAATAAAATTTTCTTTGGTGGCATGCCAGTTAAATGACTTTCACCATTTGCATCAGACGTGAGGAAAGATTTTGCAGCGAACTTAAAAGGTGCATTAAGATAGCTGAGCACTCCAAAGAAAAGGTTTTAAGGGTGGTAAAATTTTTGCATAAAATATTTTTCAAAAAGTGTTTTTTAAGCAGAAATTGCTTTTTTTTCCCTAAAGCAAGATGAACTTACATCGCTTCATTTAGCGAAAATATTTACACACATCTTTTACATCCTAGAAAATAGATTAATGCACTTCTCACCATTAGAGATTTTGTACTATATCTAGAAGTTTAATAAGTAGCAGAGAAACGTACTGAAAATGATCAGTTTTTTCTTTCTTTTTTTTTTTTTTTTTTGTAAAATTTCCGGTTGTTCTTTGTCTTGATATGTGTGCTCTCCTTTGTTAACTCTTAATCCAACCCTTTGCCGATGTCTTTTCTGATTCATGTCGGGGTTACTCATGATCTTCCAGTCTTGGTTACTAATACATTTTGATTTAATAAAGGGAATTATCTGTGCAAAAAAAATCTGAATATGGTATAAATATCAACTGAAACATGTTATGCAAGAAAATATACCCGTTATAAGGGAACTGTAGTTAGAAAAGTACTTATTAAACAATCTCCAAAAATAACGCTAGTTTGAAGGGGGAAAAAAAGCAGTTTTTTATTATGCTTTCTTAGTTGATCGTGATTAGCATTTTATTTGTGTGTCGTTAAAAAAGTTAGTGTTTACCTAAGCGTACCAACTAACTGCAGTTGAAACACTTACTCACGTAAATACTTTACTTTAAGGTGACGTCATTTGAATGAAGAGAAAGTAGCCAAGATTTTTTTTTCATACACTGGAAAACAAAACAAATAACTAACTCATTGATTTTTGAGCTCATATTTAGCATAGTTCTTCTTTTTCTTTCCTTGGCGGCAATTGATGCCGGCGACAGCTTCGTTGTGACCGTTACTTAGCATCCCAAAGCTTTAAATCATTTTTTTTTGAATAACAAAAATAATATTTTGTTAATTCGAAGCATGTGTATGTGTATGCACTATGCATTTTTTTTTTTTTTTTTGCAATTAGTGCTTATTAATGTTGTTTTGTCACAGATTGACGAAGTTGATATAAAGGGGAGGGGGGACATCGCGCAAAATACTGCCGTTTCTGAAATTGTACCGAATTGATTACTAAGTCCCGTATTTTTGTAGGGAACTATATGTAGTGAATTTATGGGTTCAACGCAAAATGCTTCAATCCCACTTCACGTTTCACTGCGTGTTATTGAACTTTTTGAAACAAAATTGCGGTTATAACAAAGGTTTTTATTCGGTCCTTTCCCTTCGACTTCGTTATAAAACAGCGCGACTGTTTTCGTTAAAGTACCGCACGTGGAAAATTAGCGAAATGAAATTGAATAAAATTGTCAAAAATCTCCATCTCTCGCTGAGAACCAACCACAAAATCATGACTCATGCTTTTAAATTTTTGTTTGGCTGGTTTTAATGTTGACTAACTGGCACTCCCGGTAAAAGAGTAATGAAAAAGAGGGAAAATTAATTAAAAGGCGATCAAAAAAGTGCACTTAGAACTACATAAAAATGAGGCGTGGTTATCAAGCTCTGGCCTAACTACGAGCAAACGCCCCGGCTGATACAAAACAGTAGCAATGCATTAACGAAAAAATTATAAGTCATCACATACTGTTAATTTTTTGGGGCTGAGGTGGAGCGGGATCTTTGTTCTGTGTTTGTTCGTGCATGTTTTAATTAAATTCGTTTTTCCCGAGCCCCCCCCCCCCCCCCGGTAACGATAACTCAATTTTGTTAAAAAGTGCAGATACGACTTTTGTGCTTAGCACGGCAGTGTAGCAGAATACTAAGAAGTACTTAGACATGCTGAGATTGAGACAATTCAAAGTTTACATACATGTATTGCTGTGAATATTTCGCAACTGCATACGAACCTGGAAGGGAAACACCTGTCTAAACTCTAAAGAATTCCTTCTTTAAAGCTTTTTTTTTTACAAAGAAGATGGCTGTTCTAAAGGCAAACAATATTGTAGCCGAAAAAATCTTTGCAGGGGCATAATCATGGGAGAATAGTCCTCCTGCGGGACATTCCATTCTTTACACACGCGAAGAAAGGCAATTGTTTAACCCTGCGGAAATTTGCCTCTAACTACTGAAGCCTGCCTGAATCCGCAATCTTCAGGACTGAACTCGTGTTTTTAGTTTAAAATTTTTTTTCACGAATGCTTTATGTACCTCTTTGCGCACATACTTGGAAAGTTATTAATATTAATCCATTGATCTGTTTGATGTACACTTTCCTTGATGTTAAGTGGATTATGTCTCAAGATTGTGATGTGAGAACCAAAAGTCGTGCCTTTTTAATAGTGTGACGTGTTTGTTGCTAAGAAATTGATTTTATGAAGGTCTATATTTTTAAGAACCGAAAAACGAAGTAGAGAGGAGAACGATAAAAAGTTTAGATACGTACGAACTGAGGAGATAGTTCTCGTTTTAAGTGCAGTTTTTGTAACTACACTTTGAAAAATATTTTTGTGTTAAAACAAATTTTGATGTAAATTAAATGATTTTCTAATAATTAATAACAATTGATTTGCAATAACGTTATAAATTAATATGTAGTCGAAGCGTCTTCGAGTAATGCAATTGATACGCCTGTTACCGTGGAATTTGCCAAACATCTAAACGAACGAATTCGCGATTCTAATACGAAGAAACGGCGTTTTTTGCTTGCTATAGCAGAGTGCTCATTGAGAACGAGATTTTACATCCTATTCATAAATACTCATTTTGTTTGTGTTTTAATTTCTATAACTCAGTACCAAAGAAGTTGATGAATTTGCGTTAAACTGTTTTATCGTTTCTATCTCTTAATACCATGGCCTGAAAAACATCGTCATTTGCACCCTTTGCTTAAAAAAGGCTTTAAAATATCTCTGCTCATTCGAAACACATTGAGTATGTTGAGGGTGGCTCGGACTGTAATTCTTCACGTTCGTCGTCATCATTGTCGCTTAGGGCTCTTTTTTTTTTTCATCTGCTTTATTTTCAACTTCAGTTGCAATATCCTCAGTAGTATGTGGCTGGTATCCCGTCAGCAGATGCATAATTTTCAAATGCTTCTCCGCTCCACGAAAGAAGAGAAAACGGCCGTCGTCGCTAGTTCTCAGAATTTATATTTTTTTCACTTACTTAAAGTTGACGTCGAACTGTTTGAGTAATTTTTCTTAGAAAGGATTAACTGAACTGGAAAGTCAATCGAAAGTTATGAATCACAAAAATATTACTCATTGAAACTGGATGTTTTTTTAAGCGAATTGCTCCAATCCCCCTCCCCAATGGGCGCAAAACAAGATTTGTTTTGATATGTTTCATATTTATGTTGTAAGGCAACATACAAAGATGAAAATCTTCCAAGATGCCTTGACTTTGCCTTTTTGTACTTTTGTCTTAAACTTCAGCCTTTTGCCTATCTTTCGCTTCGGTTATCAAGAAACATTTCCAGGTCTCTTGCTGGTCTTAGGGGAAAAAACGAGAGAGAAAAAAATACCTATGGCTTGAAGTGTTCGGAAAACGAAAAAAACTAGATTCTATTGCCCTTGGGGCATTTCTTGGAGGCACTTGGAGGGTCTGGCCAATACCCTGACCCAACTCTAGCTTCAACGAAAAAGACATGTGGCTATTCAATTCAGTAAGTCCACGCCATTCATTCATGGTAGGTCTTGCCATTGTTTAAAAAAATAATAAATAAAATAAAATCAGCAAATGCAATATTCATTTCATTTGCCACATTCTGCCGCAAAAACCTTGTTAAGAAATGAGCATTTTCCCTTTATTCACTTGTGAATAAAATTAGTTTCGGTTTTAAAAATTTCCGATTTTTCTTTCATGAGTTTCTGTTAAATATAAAAGCTCCACTATTTACATTATATGTAAATCTGCAGTCGCGCCCGTTTATAGTGACTTCGAAGAAACTAAAGAGGAATTTCGTTAGAGCCATAATTTAGTCATGAAAAGTTAAAAAACAGTTTTATTTAAAGGGAAATTGAAGCTATTACGTTATAGCCATAAATTTGTTACGGCTTCGCTATAAACGGATGCGACCATATATTAGGGTGGGCCTAAAACACCCCTTTTTTTTTTTTTTTTTATTTCGATGATGGATAGTACGGAAAAGATGCCATTGGGGGAGCAAAATGCACGTAAAAAAATTGAAATTGTTTGGTCAAGATTTTAATCTGCCGCTATCGCATTGAAGTTTCGAAAAAATGCAGTTTTTGTTTTTAGCAAATTATTTTAAATTTTTTTTTCTGTTTTTGATAAGGAGTAGGTCAGAAAAGGTGCCATTAGGGGATTAAAATTCCCATTCAAAATTTGAGGTCTGTGGTATAATTCCTCCCTTTTCCGTGAATGCTTAGAAGTTTTGGCATTTTCCTGTTTTTTTTCTGCGTTTTTAATAAATTTTGGCATAACGTTAAATGCTTTTCGCCGTACTTATCTGAAATGATTACATTGTTTGTCACATATAGAATTTTTAGAAGTTTGGTGTGTTATAAATTAACTGCACATTAACAGGTTTGTTGCCACGTCAAGCACCGGTGACTAACACGGAATGTAACTTTCAGGCTGCGCGTTTCGTCAGTGATGGACAATATAAAATGCGATGTACATTATTTCCATAAGTTTAAGTAGGGAAATGTGAAGAAAAAGTGAAATAACGGGACAAAGTGGGATGGTAAAATATTAACTCTGCTTTTAGCGACACTTATCTGGTTATATTTTAACTATATTACCTTATTTAACAATTAACTTATTTATTCATTCCTTTATTATTTCATTATCTATTCATCTATTCATTCATTCTTTTATTTACTCGTTCATTTTGTCAAAAGTATTTTTTATAATCAAATAGAAAATATTTCATTACATTTTATTTTTCACTGCCCCATGAAAAGAAAGTGAAAGGTTTCCACTTTTTTTTTCCACTTTTCCACTGAAAGAAAAGATTGTTCTTTACGGATATCACATAATATATGGCAACTTAATTTATTAATTATAGCACATGTAGTCTATTCCAGTCAAGAAAACGGTTATTTATGAAGATGAAAGCATTGATAATAAAAGCATTTGTTTCAAAATTGATACTCATGTAGTAACATTATGCTCTAAGTAAAAAATTATTTTTGTCATTATAAAATTATATAAATTTTTGCTATTGCCATTTTAAATATTAATCGAGACCTAAAAACATTCGGTGCACTATTTATTTATTTATTAAGCTTATTTTTAATTTTAAATGTTTTGTCCTTTTTTTCAAGTACATACTGGGAAAAGTTGATAGGGCAAAGTGAAATAGTTCATTTCGTCTACTTATTCCAATATTTATTCAATCACTTACTTATTCATTTATTAATTCATTTGCTTTCTTTTATTTAACAACTTATTTATTCATTCCTTTATCATTTCATTATCTATTCATATGTTTATTCATTCTTTTATTTACTCGTTCATTTAGCCAAAAATATTTTTTATAATCAAATAGAAAATATTTCATTACATTTTATTTTTCACTGCCCCATGAAAAAAAAGTGAAAGGTTTCCACTTTTTTTCCACTTTTCCACAGAAAGAAAAGATTGTTCTTTACGGATATTTCACAATATGTGGCAACTTAATTTATTATTGTTCTGCCCTTTCCTCTACCAAATTGTACCGTATTTTCCGAATAACATTGTAGCACGTAATTAATTTAATCCCATATATTTTGAATAAATTAACTGATCAATTGCCATCTGAAATTTTTGGTATTAGTTTCCGACTGTTTTTTTTTTTTTTTTTTTTTTTTTCAATATAATGTGAAGTGGTAAAATTGTTGGTTCGAGCAGGGAACCCATTGCCTAAAATACAATGTTTTTATAGGTTATTGCTAGAAGACTTATTCGCAATGGCATTTCGTCGCTTATTGCGCATTTACTTTTCTGAATATTGAAAATAACGCAAATATAGATGCAGTTAAAGAGGATACATCGTCAAGGTCTTACTTATCAGAGCCACATTATATTAAAAAGGCTGAAACCGTTGAATAATGTTGCGACTTTTCTTGTGCCCAAAAATTTAGTATGAAGCTTCGACGGGAGGCTCCCCTCCACTTGCAAATTACAATTTTTTACTCTTTTTTGAGCAAAAATTCATATTTTGATTTTTTTTTTATTATTATTATTTTGATTCGTGTGATAAATTTTGTAAAATATATTTTTAACTACAACTGTATTCACCAAAATCGAAGTTTTAAGAGAAGTATTATAAGTATATTAAGGATAATAAAAATAGTGTAAATGCAGAAAATTAGGGATTAAAAAATACCATTACTTTGTAAATGATCCTTTTATTTCGCTCGTAAATATTGTGAAAGATCCTTATCCATTTATTTATATTTTTATGAGACCCCTCTGATTTTCAAATCTTTGTTAATCATAAGACAGTGAAATAGATAAAGCAGATGTTATGTTGTTGTTGTCGTCTTGTGCCAGCTAGGCTGGTAAATTGGGATGCACTGCTTCAATTTTCGTACTAACAGATGCTATATGAATCGGTTATTTTAGAAAGGGCTACCCAAGCCCTAAGAGTGGGGCCCTGAAGAGTCCCACTAAAGAAACTGTTCAAGATTCAATTAAAAAATTTGTTGATTTCATTCATAAACGAATGAAATTCTGCGAGAAATGTTATGACTAATCTAGTCATAAGTAGGATCATTATTTCACCTTAAATTATGTTTCATTTTGCTACTTAATTAAATTGCATATATATCTATATATGGGTTTTGTTAATGGACTTTTGTCTTTTCTGTAATTAAGAAGCTGAAAATCTAGTTTAGAGTGCTAAAAATGTAAATCAAGTAAAACATAGATTTATTTTAAACTGATATATGATTACCGAAAATAATTAATGAATATATGCAAAAAATCATCATTTTAAGAAAACACGCGTATTTCCCTCTTTCTCTCGTCTTGTTTTTGTGAAATAATACAGTTTTTTGCAAAAAAAAAAAAAACAGTAAATGTTAAAAGCTATCAAAGCGAGAAAGAGTTTAAAGCTTCACATGTGTATAAAACTAATCATTTTCATCTAATACATCCATTCTCCGTGGAGATATACTTTTTCTACATTTCTCTTGTCCAGTGTTGTGGACCAAGTTCAATGCACATATTAGTACGATTGTGGTCAAAATTCCACTGAATAACCTTCGTAATATCAGTTACTTACTCCTGCACTACGAGAATTTTCCTTCTGTACTCACTACTAGAGAAGGTAGTTCGGTTACCAGTGCTACTTTGTGAGCACGTAAGTATACTATTGAAAACAGCTAACAAAATAGCTCCTTAAACTTTCCGTGGGCAGTTTATATTTTGCGTGGGATGGGAACTAATCTTTCCAAAACCCATGAAACGGTTAAATCGTCCCTGTTCTATCGACCATTTAAACATCATAAATGTTGATAATATTGAAAACAATGTTTTTTTCATCTTAAGGAATCGTTTTTCCAAAATATCTGGAAAAGAGATGTCCTCTTAAAAATGTAAGTCCCTAGTTTCAGCAGTTACAGATGTCATTGGTTTTAACAGATTTAATGGTGAATCTTTATGTAATTTAACTCATAAGAGATGGAATTTCACATGGTAATAATCTGTCTTTTTAACATTCGTTTTAGATACCCTAAATCCCGGTAGCAAAAGACAAACGAATATCCTCGCAGATGAAATTCATGAGCAATCTTGTAAATTTCTTTAGTATTTTTAATTCTAGAAAAACTCTCACTACTATATGGTCCTTATTTTGACCCCAGCTTTACAGTTCTATTTACACTGCTCTGCAGTACATTTTATCTTTACAGTTCCTGGAAGGATGTTAATAAAATCCATGAGAAATAAAGCAAATTTCATTTCAATACTTTCCTGCCTTATCTCTATCGAAGTTCGTTATTTCGAATTTTTCCGTATGTGTATGGGGGGGGGGGGGATATACTCAATGCAGATTTTATCGGAAAGCAGCAAACCCACGCCTACTTATATGTAACAGAATTAATTTTTCAAATTCTGGGGAAGGCAATTGACCCCCCTGACCCCCTGAACGACGGACCTTCCTTTACCACGCACTGTTAAAAAAAATCCTGAAAATAACAGAAAAAGTACTGGCATCTCAGTTGCGGGACTTATTCCGTTTCGTTAATTATACTTCCGTGATTTTACAGAAGCTCGGTTTCTTATTTTTCCGTTTTTTAATTTTCCGGTGCGCTATGTTTACTCCCCTTTTTTTTCGTTGCTCTATTTTTTTCTCATTTTCCCGTATTTTACTCAAATTCCACACCCGTTTTTCTGTCGACAAATTACCTTTCTTGTTATTTGTATGTTATTTCAGTATTTAATTTTCTGGGAATGGTACAAAAGGTATAATTAAACATTAGGGTCATTCCACGGAAAAACTGCGATCTTGTCCAGCACGTGATAACTCATGTAAAAAAATTATTTAAGGGGGTAATGAAAAAAAAAATTTTTAAATGAAATTACTTTTTATTGAAATGTTTGAGATGGCACATGTGAGACAACATTGCTACTTTTTCGTGGAATGGTCCATTAAGATATTCACCCTATAATAGTCCAGTCAAATTAGGTCATGAACCGGACATTCAAAAAATACAATTGCCACCTATGCCAAGTTGTTTAGTATGATAAGGAGATAATGTATAAAAAAGTCCCACGAATTTGAGCGTCGGGTTTGGGAGTTATGGGGGGGGGGGGCGAAGAGGGGCTTAAAATGCTGATTATTGCTTAATTTCAGCTCTATCTCAATGACTTCCTTTGCACGAAAATGTTATTATATATAAAATTAAAGATGTTACATATTTCTTATGTTCAAGTAATATTTTTGCGTCAGTCTGTTCTTCGTGGAGGGCGGGGGGGGGGTTGCCCCCCACCCCTTTTTTTTTGAGCTTTCCACTTTAAAAATGCAAAAGCATATGCGCAGATTATTTTAATGTTTTTTGCCGTATTTGAATACATCCCCCCATCCCCCCCCCCCCAAATAATGGAAACTATTGACCAGATCGGAGCAAATCCCAGGATTTTGCAGCGTTTTTGATACATTTCAAAGTTTATTTCTATCAAATATTAATCCAGATAAAGTTGAAGGGAGTAAATTAAATGTTTTTGAAACATGATTTAGACCATCTGTTTGATATCTAAAACTCACTGTCAACATTAGCGTCACTCTGTGGGCCCACCTGCCTCGCTGGTAAAAACTGAAAACTTAGCTGAATTAAAGTAAAACAAACGACAGAAATCTTTTAGTTTAAAAACTGCCTCTTTTGCTAGATGAATTCTTTTCTTCCTCTTTTCCTACATCATAAATGAATAATTAATTTGGAGGACAAATCTCATAAGTATTTAACACATACACATATTTAAAAAAAAGTTATTTTAACATAAAAACTTAAATGATTACACATTTTTTTTTTACCTTTTCACTATACTTTGAAACATTGCTATGAGGTGACTTTTTCATTCAACACGTTATTTTTGCTCAGGCATCCATCATCAAACCATATCCCAGATGACCATAGGAAGTTCAAGATGAAAGAGGGAGCAGCGGATGAATTTTTTACAAGCTAATTTTGCAATGGGAGGGCTTCAATTTGGCATAACCACATGCACTAGGTCGCTGGTAAAACAACTTGTGTGAGCCAGCAATTTTCTATAGCTTTAGTCAAAACAGCTGTTCGAGGAGCTTTTGAATCAATGTGAACGGCTGTTCGAGGGGTAAAGCACATGATTCCTCCCATAGCGTGGTACATATTGTGACCATCAATAGGCTAAACGTTATAGTCCGCGTAATCAAAAACAAACTGAATATAGCCCTTCTCTAGATTGATGTCCTCGTTACAGATCTTTCAAATCCTATTACTTCACTATATGAAGAGCCCAAACCCCGTTTTTGATATTACATTGACAAGTAGCCTTGATACAAATCTCCTGTGTAAATATATAGCTGTACCGAATTGAATAGGATATAGAAAGTAACGTGGTCTTGTTGAAGAAATTATCAAATGAGAAATAGCAGTCACTTTCCTATCAATAGCTTTTTTAATTTCCTTCGTTTGTTTTTTAGGCTTAATAATCTGAGAGATCAGTAACTGGAGAGATTCTGGAATCAACTCAGGGTTTTCGTTTCGTATTTCTTTAAAAGAAGGAAACTGGGAACAATTATAAACTTGATTTTTTATGTCTCGTCTTATTGAGCATGGCAGTTGTTTCAATAATTCTTTTTACCTCTTCAGCTTTATCTGTGTACCATTTATTGAAAAGTATTTTGGACACTGTCTCATTAAAATATATTCACACCTGTAATGGTCGTGACATTAATGCTGTCCCCATAGTGTTCCACGAGTTTTCTTTTCAAATGTTTGTCATGGTATGGCTCTACACAAGGATTTAGCCGGCAAAATAAATCAGTGAGCTCCTTGAAAGTGTATTGGCATTAATCGTTCTCTTCCAAATATTGGCACCACTTTTTAAAAGTATCTGCTCTTGACGAGTCTTTCCTTGATCCACCTCTATTTGCGGCTTTTGCAGACTTAGATACGTCAAGTTTAAACATGGATAAACCGTATTTGTGGTATCTTCCATCTGTTTGAACTGAGTCCATCGTGTTTTGCAAGTCTGAAAGTACTTCTTCTCCCCAGGAATCGTGTCTTTTCAAGTCATCCTTGCGAATTGCATTAATATATGCTATAGTTTTTGCTTCAAACCAAATTTCTTCGGTTTTATTTCTACACTTGGATACATCTATGCATTTTTTCCGCACAAAAAGTAAAGTGATTTGAAGTCAAAAGTGGATCTGAGAGGCTTCTGTACTTAACTACTTGCTGATGCAATACTAGGTGGTTACAGATTTCGCGTGTAGTTCTTGCGGCATTTTAAATGTACTTTAGTTACATTCCTATTCAGATAAGCGTCTTTCGCTCCATCCTCCTTAATTTCACCATCGTTTGGCGCAGTATAGCGTATGAAGGCTCTTGTGCCAGTAAACTCAAAGTAACCAACCAACCAACCATAATTTCACTGCATGTCAGTATTGTGCTCCATACTTTTGCAAATACATTAACTATTATACCGTCAGCATCAGTACAAGGCTCCAAAAATACGATTCATTTTTGCATCACTTCAAATTTTGTTCATTGTAAAATTCTCACAAGTTTAGTAATTCACTGATTTTTTAACTACATTTTAAAACTTTTTAACGTATCTACTTCCTTAAATATGAAATCTTATGCACATTATATTCGGAACTTTTTATGTTCAAAGTATTCTAACAACTGAATATTTTATATTTATATATTTACAAAAATTATTTATTTACCAGACTGTCAGTATTAAAACTCATCTTAACGGGGCAAAGGCAGTGATCATAACCAACGACTGGTCTATATGTCTATCTATTTTAGTACTGATCTGAATGGACACATATATAGACAAGTAAATTAAGCAGCAAAGTGAACCGCTGAGTGCTCTTAATTGCAACCGGAAACGAAATTTTTTAGTGTAAATTGGGGAATCTTTTTAATACTATGATACCCCTTTTTATGAGAAAATGATGATGATACTGTAAAATACCTAGATGTTTTCGGGGTTTTTAGTAAATGACCGTTTTGAAGTTCAAGCTGGATACCTGCTCTTTTCCAGAACTTTCGACCTTACAGATTTGTCGGGGGCTCTGTTCAGCCATGTGTCTTAAATACGAAACAAAAATTGGTAATGTATTATCCATTTGGTATTCATTTTATCGGTGGTCCAAAATTGCAAATGACGGTGCCAAGTACGCAGAAGCAAAAATAATTTAGGATTGCTATAGAAAAATTCATAATAAAATCATCGACAAAAAAAAATATTAAGGTAGGTACTTCCTATTTATTACCACAGCTCTCAAAAATTAAAAAAAAATGCACTCTTGAATTTATTTCTTATTCAGTAATGCAACTGAACTAAATTATTGTCAACTTTTTTGAGATGCAAATAAGGTCCGCCCTTCAATTTATTAGGGGGGGGGCGATTGGGGGGATGTACTAAAAATGGAAAATAAATATCTGCGCAGATACTTTTGCATTTTTAAAGTGGAAAGCTCAAAAAAAAAATGGGGCTCCCCCCCCGCCCCCCTCGAATGACGGACTTGCGCAAAAATATCACTTGATACAAAGGAAAAAAGTACCATCTTTAATTTTATATACAATAACATTTCCGTGCGAAGGAAGTCATTGAGATAGCTCAAAGCAAGCAATAATCAGTATTTTAAGCCCCTCCTTCGCCCCCCCCATAACTCCCAAACCCGACGCTCAAACTCGTGGGACTTTTTTATACGTTATCTCTTTATCATACTGAACAACTTGGCATACGTGGCAATTGTATTTTTTGAATGTCCGGATTCGGCCTTTTTTTGACCTAATTTTACTGGACTAATAATGCTGGAGTAGCACAACTCATTTATTTTTAAAACAACATGAAGTGCTTATATTAAAACAAAATGTAAACTTTTAAACTTACGCATTTTGTTTTTTAGATAAAGTTAAAAAATTGCTTCTCATACTTCAAGCAAAATCCTGTGCATTAGTTCAAACTCTTCAACATTTTACCTTTTAAAAAAATACTAAAGTGTTACAATAATTGGCGCTTTTTTTCATTAAAAATTTATTTCCTTAAAATAACATGATTTTTTTGAAAATATTACATTAATCTCGCATTAAGTACTCAAATATTTTAAAGATGAAATGATCAATGCATAGTATTTCTTAGCGCATAACTTGAAAACATTAAAAAGTATTCCACAAGGTGCAGTTTTTTTTTTTTTTTTTTTTTAATATTTTCTTTTAAATTTGAAAAAAAAAATTAAGTTCAGCGTCAAAGTTTTTTCTTTCCTTTCTAAATTTAAAACATTCATTGTTCTTTTAAAATATCCCGTATTTTTACTGATTTTTTCTATTTTCATATATTCACGTTATAGTGTTTATATTGATCTACACTTTCAGAAATGAACTCTCAAATCTAACGAAATTTTCTTCGTTTTTAATGAAATGGCTTCCGCGGATATGCCCGAACGAATATTTTGCCAAATTGAAGGAACTGTTTTCGTCCCTATTTTGGGGATGAATTTCGTCAAATGTAACGAAATATTTCGTCATCCTAGTTTCGTCAAAAAGACAATCATTTTCGTAGTTTTGACAGCATTAATTTCGTCAGATTAGCTTCGTTGTAGTTGAGCATGTTAGTTAATTCAATTTTTGAATATATTTGTCTTTATGTGTTTTGAACATATTAGTTTTCTTATGTTAGTTGATATTTTATCAGATTCGATCAAATCATAACTTTATGATCTTATAACCATAATTTCTCTCTTTATGCAGAGATGAACATCGTCCGCGGATTCGCGATTTTTGAATATTTTTCTATTTTTCCACGATCAAACAATTAATGTTGCTTAAGTTTAGAAAAATAAACTCTCATTATTAAAATAAAGCTTAAAATAAGTTGATTTAACCCTACACTGCATGATTTTTTATTTTTCTTAGAAAAAAATATGTGTTTGTCAATGTAATAAGAAAACATGGAAAAATATTTTTAAAAATTTAACTCTAAATTTTCACCACTTTCTAATTAAAAATAGTTTTGTTGCCAAATGGCAACACCATGCATTCAACAGATAAAAATGATTTTAAATGATCTTGAAAATTAGTTTTTTTTTTTTTTTTTTTTTTTTTTTTTTGTAAAAAAATAGAGGAATTGAACATTTAGTGCACTGTACTCTTGTAATCCTTTACATTTTGACATTTTCCTCATTGTTTATTTGTACTGTGTTCTTTCTGATGATCAATTCTGTCAAATCTGATATCTTTTGGAGGCTCTCTCGCGCAAGCTTTCTTTTTTTTGGTTTGTAACTCTAGTTCCTCTGTAGCTAATGGTCTCCCTCTTTTTAATACGCTTTTATTAATTTCACATTGTATCTATGTATGTATGTATGTAACTCTGATTAAAAGATAAAATTTACGTTCTTTGCAAATATAAAAGTAATATATTTAATATTATTTTTAATACTAAAGGCTAAACTGTATTGCATGTTGATGTATTATAAGTGCATGTAAACTGAAGTGCGGATATTCAGTAATTTTGAAAATCAGAGGGAAACCCGGTGATGATCACAATGCATTCCTATGTAAAAGCATAGTTTTTAGTTTCAAAACTATATTTTCAAATTATTAATGATTTTATTTGTCCGTGTAAGCCAGGGGTGGCGAACCTTTTTAGGGAGAGTGCCACTATCTGGAGAGAAAAAGCTCAGCGTGCCACATTGTATTTTTCCAACAAACTGAAAATGTTTAAAATGTTAAAAATAGATTTTAGGTTGGCTGACTATGTAATTCTTACTCAAATGAAACGTTTTTTCTCGCAAATCTGAACAATTGAAATCTAAAAGATTATAAAGATAAAACAAGTCCGAACTTAAGAGTTATTGTTAATAAAACACTTTTATAAGTTCTGTCAGTTGACTTATGCTTAAAAGCTTAAAAAGGAAACAAATAACATTAAACAATCTGTGCTTAATGTGGTTTATAAGTCTGTATCTTTTTTACCAAGTCTTTAATTTTTCGATTAGTTCTTGAGAATCCTAAGAAGTTTAATGTGTTTTAGGTGCTATCAATTAATATTCAACGGTATTTAGATTTTTAAGCATTCATATAAAAAAAAATCTTTAGAAGCGTATTTTGAACTAAATCTACAACAGCTTTAGACAGCTGAAGTGTGTAAATCTGGAAAAGAATTTGTTGGTACAAATTTCCAAATTTCTATATACCGTGGATGACTTTCTGTTGAAGTAAGCTCTCATATTTCATTACCAATGCTCAATGCAAAAGTTCAGTAATTCTGATTTGGATTTCAGAAGAGTAACAAGTAGTGTCTTGCAGAGAAATAGACAAAGAATTTGAAAAGATCAGCATTTTTTTATGATCCTGAAAATCACCAAACCTAACACTGAATGTATACTTAAAATAGGTCTAAAATTTTCTCCATATATCATTGGAAAATTATTAAGTTTGGGTTGATACTTTCAGTATTAAATTTAATGTTTTATTCTTTTTTCTCCAAAGTAGAGAGAAAGAAACTGAAGTTTCATCCTAAAAGAACGTAGATGGTCTATACTGGTTCAGGAAACTTTTTTTGTACTATAATTCAACTTCGCAGAGATGACCTATGACTCCTCCTTTTTTCAGGATTGCCCATTTTTTGGAAGGCGTGATACGCAGATGAAAATTGAGGTATGGGATTCACAATTGATGGGGGAATTTGAATGGGTAGAAATTCTAAATATTTTAAGGAATGGACTCGTTTTCTCATTTGATTGACACCGGCCATCTCGTCGTGATTGAATTATATCTTAAATTTAAATTACTTAGATGCCGGATAATAAGAGATGGCATAGCTAAATTCATTTGCTATTCTTCATTCCTAAGTAGCAAGTTCTCATTGCTTTCCTTCCGGACATTTTAAAAAACACAATCCCTAAAATTCTAAAATCTTATGACTATTTTTCCTTTGGACAGCTATTGCACATTTCAATGAAGGGGTAACTTGCCATGCTCTCATCTTTCTCCTGGGAAAAGTTCACAAAATATTCAGAGCTCTAGTTCGTAGTTTGTTAATACAGTGAACTCTACAGGGTCACTAGCGGAGAAAAAGTCTCATTATTTAGCAAGGAGTTGCGATAAATAATTCGATGATACTTTTGAAGTTTTTTTCCCAAATTATTTTCAAGTAATGTAACAAAAACAATGTAAGGATCTTCATTTGTGCAACTATACCCGAATTTTGTCCAATCTGGTTTCTTAATTTTACTTGCAGCGTTAACTTTTTTTAAAAAATTTCATCACCCCGTCACAGCTTTCGTTGGATGTCCGAAGCTAACGCTAAGTATACTTAAAAAAAAAGTATTAAAGACAATTAGCAAGCCAGCCTCTTGACACTTAATTGTTATGATATCATTGTATTTATCAGTTCAAGGGTTTTAGTTTTTATCAATATTTTTGAGATCGACATTTTCCCCTCAATTTTGGATTTTTTTCAAAAAGTCTTCGCGTGCCACTGTTACAGCTCTGCCGTGCCACATTGTGGCACGCGTGCCGCGGGTTGGCCACCACTGATGTAAGCACAACGTTTGTGCTAACTGAAATCTAAAATGAACACGTTTTGAAGGCTTTTCCCTATTGATTTTTTGTTTGTTCACTCTGTTGAACATCAAATAAGCATTGATAATTGTGAGGTCTAATAAACGGTAGAACAGCCGAAAGTACCACTTTTGGGTCCGCATGATTATTTTATACCTTCCAAAAAGAGAAAGAAGCTAGCGCGAAACATAACCAAAGCACATACTTCATGAACTACTGAGATGAATCGAAGTGTTCTGTGGATGCTTACTGCATAATGTTGCCAAATGGCTACAGACATGTATTATATCCTAGATTTTTTCCAAATAATTATTTTGATGAAAAACGCATCTTAAAAGAAAGATAAATGTGTTATTTTATTCATGATATTTTTTAAAAAGACAAAGAAAAATATTTCATTGTAAAAAATAATTTCAAAACTTGGTAGTTTAAGTGATTTTAAAAGCTATCCATAAGGATTCATTTAAGAGCATGTAACAGACCAGTGCTGCCATGTATGGAGGAAAATGGTGATAATTGCTTTAAATATACCCAATACTTGCTTTTTATGCATTGAGTTGCCTTATGACTACATTCTGCTATTCATAAGGAGGACAAATTGTACATGTATCAAATTGGCAACACCATGCAGTGTAGGGTTAAAGGAGTAGAGGTGGAAATCACTTCCAACTTCCAGAATAATGGAAATGTTTTTAGGATGCAGAAGGATTGAAACCTAAGGGATGACATGCAATTATCTGCGAACTATGTACCTTATTTTTGCATGCTGCCAAAAACATAAGTTGCCATTGTTGGAGGTAGAAATTAAGAAAATTCAGTTAAAATATTAGAGATCTTAGTCAAAAAATCGGGAAAATTATTTTGATCTTTTAAATTCATCAAAATTCCTAAAGACCAAACAGTATAATTAAAGATCATTCTTGAGATACACAAATCTAATTCATCTAAAATCCCCCCTCTCCATCCTTTTTTTTTTTTTTTTGTTTGTTTCTACATTGTTATGGATAACTTAAAAAAGAAGAAATTAGAGGTTTTTTTAAATAATAAAAATGCCTTCAATTTACCTATTTTACTTTCGAATTCACAGCTCAAAATAAGAGGGAATGTCACATAATGTTTAAAAAAATCAATAAAAATGTTAAGCCGTATGGTTTTTCCTCTTTTTTGACTTTGAGCTGTTTTCATCCCTGTATATGTAATCTTCCACAAAATAAAAATGTAAGAAATCGCAGGGGAAAAAAGCAACAAAATTCAATTTTATATATTTTGTAAGAATCTACATGTAACAAGTACATACAGTAAGTTTATACATGTAACTCTTAAATGTAAAACTGGTTTACATCATGAAATAACTAACTGTTAAGTCTAGACTCAAATTAAAATAAAAATTGCCGTAACAAAAATAAAAATTCTTACCTTCTATCAACAAAAACCGCACAAAAAAGACAACAGCAAAGTGAGTAGATTTTAAAATATACTAACACATCCTTTTGTTGCCCATTTTGATTAAATCCATTGCGATGGACTGATAAATTAAGTCTTTTTAAAAATGTTGAGCAAGTGATATACCGGATAATCACATGACATCATATGAAAAGATCCAAACTCGATCTGTAAAAAGAAGCAAGTTGCATCTTTCCTAAAATCAGATTGGTTCAAGAGGTCGCCGCACTGCGAAGCTCTCGAAGTTCATCCTTGGGAATAAAATGGTTCTGTTGTTGTTTCTAATACCACTCGGATTATCCAAGCCCGAGTAGCTGAAATCTGCTCGAATTAAGGCAGGAGAGATACGGCTTCTGTTTTTTAAGAGCACCATTTAGGTGGAAGACCGGTTTTAGCTCAACACACATGCCGTTCATAGGGTAGGCATCCATTCATAACTCACTTTCACACACAGAAAGGACAATGACAAGAGAGAGAGAAAGTACGCCCATGCCCCAGCCGGGACTCGAACCCGGGGCCACCGCATCACGGTCAGGCGTCGCTGAACACTAGACGAGGTGGCCGACATAAAATATTTCTAGCGATACGTTACTCTGAAAACTCAAAGTATACCGCCGAATGCGGAGTACACCAACCTGCCGTTGGCAGCGAGTTCGAGGCGGCCGCCGAAGGCTGCTAGTTCTATCATGTTATTCGCGTTTGACATGATTTGATATGTTTATTGCAACATACTTCAACATTCTTCTGACTCATGTAAAAAAAACGGAAGCTTTACATTCAGCTTATGCCTTGAGATAGTTTTTATTTGCTCTTTCCATAACTTTCGAAATTTTTACAAGTGACCTTTCTGACAGTATCAGATAGAATAATCATCACGGGTTCACGGGGCAACGATGAGCGGATACTTGCCGACAACGAGTTGATATATTATTTACTTATAATACGGTTGATTGGAGTGAGTTTTTAACTTTACTAATGAGATTATGCCACATCATATAACATATATATCACTAACAAATAGGTTAGAAGTTAGTTGCGCGAATGATAAAGCAGACTACAGCACATTTTAAACCTTCTGACTATTAAAAACAGTATCCTACCTCTTCTAGCTACGTACTGTCTGATCTTCTTTGGTAAAACCTTCCTCGCATTTATGCATGCATCATGTCTTCTCTGATCTTACTACAATAGGGGTGTTAGGTAAGATAACAATAAGGGGGAGAATAATAAAAAGCATTTTGAGCCGTATCAAACATTGCAGAACGATTCTAATTTCAAATACACAGTTTAGTTGAATATGTCAAAAGGATATAGTAAATGCAAGTTTTAAATTGAAAACTTTGTGGGATTGATGACGTTGGAGGATCAAAACTCCTCTGGGAAACTTACTGAAACTTAAATTCTAAACACGCGATTTCATGCTATCTTTAGTGACGTTAAAGGAATGGAGAAGACTCGGGGCATCTCTCCTGAAATATTTTGACCCTGAAGCACAACTCAGGATATATTTCTTCATGATAGAGTAAAAGAAAAGTTTTTTTTTTTTTTTTTTGAACTGAAGTTTCATTTAAGTTATCTTTGTGAAGTAAAAGTTCAAAGACCCTCCCCTGAAAGATTTTCGATACATTGATGCACAATTTCGCGTTCTCTTTGGAGACGTTAAGAGACAAAAAGTGGTTCGGGATCTCCCTCCGAAAATTTTCAAAATTGAAACCCATAGCAATCTTTACTTTAGACCATCTTCGGTAGTAACGTTAGCAAGGACTCTCTCCTGAAATGTTTCGAAATTAATGTTTTAAGAACATTTTTATTTAGGTTATCTTTAATACCGTCATGAGAAGAAGCAGGATTCGGGCGTTGTACCCCGAAATTTTGTGGCATTGAAGCTTTAAGAATGCAATTTTAAGCTCAATTTTTTTAAACTGAAGGTTCAAAATTTTACTTTTAGCAGAGGTGCCCATTACCCCAAAGAGCAAAAACTTATCATCCAAGATTTTTTTTTTCTGAGCAATCACGAACCGAACATCTACTTTTGAAAAAATCTTTCTCGATTTCGGGGACGCCCTTGAGTGGAACTGTTAGCGAGTGCTGGACGCGGTTTTCATAGACAGACAGTAGTTGCAATCGTTTTGGCAAAATATCACCCGTGCTGTCACTAACTCACCACATTCGATGGTGGTAAATAAGGTTTTCAAGTTTTATAACATGTTTTTGTACAAATCTTACGTTACAAAATTTTTGTTGGACAATGTTAATGTTGTTATAAACCGATGTTTTTCGCCAGGGACTTGAATCATGCAAAACCCTGTGCATTTGTACTGTATTTTTACAATGTCATAATTGTAGCCGTTTAATGAATACTTAAAATACATTTTTTCAATTCTAGGTCGCTCTCACATGGCTTTTGTGCGTCACATAAATAATGAAGGAGATGGAGATCCTTTTTATGAAATAATCGGTGTAGTGACTTTGGAAGATGTAATTGAAGAAATTCTGCAATCGGAGATAATTGACGAAACTGATGTGCTAAGTACAAAATTTTCTTTATTTCTTTACTTATTTTTTATAAATATACTTATTTGAGCCATTTTTATTATTTGCTCTTCAAAAGATTACATAAGATTTTATTGAAATGTGCACAAAGAATGTAATCTGGTTAAAAATGTATTCTTATATCATTGAAAGTTAAATCACTCTTGTATCATTAAAGTACAAAAAATGAAGCCTCACTTCAAATATAATTGAACTATTTTCATAACATCTTTTAAATTTCCATGTAGGGTTGATTAGGGTAATTGGACCCCCTTTTTAGAACAGCTCATTTTTAAAGCCTTATAAAAAAGTTTTAAAGCAAAACAGCTTAAATTTGTTGACTTATTTTATCTTAGACATTATTAATAAACACAAGTTCAGCATTATTTCCTAAAAATATGCTTTAAATATTTTTAGCTATGGTATTCTTTACAAAATCAGGTGGGGGACTCAAGGGGGTAAGTGGGCCACCCCCCAGTTATTTATATTTAAAGTTAGCATATCTAAAAAAGTGGTTTGCGGGTCCTACCTGATAAAGTATTTAAAATTTTAGTAGGAAATATTTTTTTTATAAATATATCCATTAACGAGATATCTACTTACATTTAAATGTGTATGACAGAAAATTATAAAGCGGAATACAAAACAATTGTCTCTGTGAAATTCATTAAAAGCCATTAGGCATATTTTTTGCTTTTACCTAGCAATTACTGTTGAATAAACATAATAGAGTCGATTAAGATCAATTTTGGTAAAATAGAAAAAAAATTATAGGTTGAAAAAAAAACGGAAACACTTAATAGCAGCGTCTATTTGAAGTTTTCTGGGGAAGAAACATTATCATTTCATCCTGAGTTATAATTCTAACATCACCTACATCTAGCCAATAAAAACCGTAGCTATTTCTATTTTTCCTATCAAATTTTGCAGTATTTTTTTCATTTGTTTCATTTTTTAAAATTAGACCTTCATAGTACTTTATAGTTTCCTTTGATGCAAGCTTCACAAATACATAGTTACCAGTTTTTGCAGTTTTTGTAGCTGAACCATCAATTTTTTCCAGGTCTTCATAATTATCTTTTATTTCATGGTAGAAATTGCTTCATCAAAACTGCTTTTCATTTTGAAATCATCATTATTGTGAGGGACCCACTTACACCATAGTGAGGGGGCCCACTTACCCTAATAGAGAAAAACCACGGGGTAAGTGGGACCCTTCCCCTTAAACACTTATTAATAATACTTTGCATACAAATTTTTATTGCAATGTGTACTTTAGGTTAAACTCTGCAAGAAAACTTGATGAACATAGAAAAAATAATAAAAACTAATATTGAAGCACTTCTTGGAAAAATGTTGCTTGAACGGGCAAAAAAAAATTTTTGGAAAATTTTTTGACATAAATTATATGATCAAAAAAAAGTTCCATGAAACCGAAATAAATGTAAAACCAATCACTGTGATGCAATTTTACATGATTAGTACAAAAAAGTATAAAAATCATGCGCGCATTTCAGTTTTAAGGGGGTGGCCCACTTACCCGAACCAACCCTAAATAAAACAAAAACTGAACGTTAGTTATTGAATAATTAATGAGAATCAATTAGAGAAATTTGTAAAAAAAATTTCTAAGTTGATAACATGTATACAAAAAAAAAGGAAGAAACGAAAAGAAAAATTAGTACTTGTTTGCTTTATTATTTTGCTCTAATTTACAATTAATTCTGTGTAATACTTATTTTATTTACTTTTTCAACAGCTGATAATCGTAAAAAGCAGAGAAGAAAAGAAGCTCAAGTTAAGCAAGACTTTTCAGACTTTGCTAAATTAGGGGGAGGTCAACAAGGAACCAACATAATATCCCCACAACTTGCTCTTGCTACGTATCAGTTTCTTTCAACATGTAAGAATCCCGTTTTTACTGTAAGTTCAGATACTGTAAAATTGTTCTATAGTTCTGAGCTTCCATTTTAATTTAGTAGTTAAATTGGACAAAATTGTGATTTTTATTCTGATTATCTGTGATTTTCGCCGTTCTTTTTGTGGTAATATTTATGACAGGCATGAGAATCTTTCATGAATCCATAATTTTCTGTTTATCTGTCAAAATAAGATCTCTTTTGATTTTCTCCCTCGCCCCCCCCCCCCCGCCCTTCCCTCCTGAGAATTTTTTTTTTTTTTTTTAATAGCACGTGTTAAATTGCTACTCCTGTTGCTAAGTTGGTGTTGAAAAGAGCATATTCATGAAATAAATCTCAGACAAAAATAAAAAGAGGCATGTTTCCCAGTAATGTCTCCCAAATTATACCCATTTTGAACCCTCTCTCCCCCCCCCCCCCGCTCCCAGTTTCTTTTGAATTTCTATTTACCATCCTTAAATTGTCTCTTGAATGTACAGTCGTTTTTGAATCCTTAAAAGGATTTGAAATTGCTGCGTTCTGAGCGTTCAGTAATTGGTTCCTAAGTTTGTTTTAAGTGTAAACAATTATTTTGCAACATTATTTTTCTTTAATCAGAATTTTTTAATTCTTGTGTGCGTAGAAGCACGATACAAAATATAGTAGCTAAAAATTTTCTTTCTGGGAAATGGTTCAATGAACTTTAATGCATCTCACCTCTCAACAAAAAGTAAAATCTAGATCTAGTTATGATTTTCAAGGTCAATTGAAATTTTAATAAAACTTGTATAATTGTAGTAGATAAAAAAAAATCAACGGAATGAAAATCTGCCAAACTCAAATCCTTGATTCATCCTTATTCTTTTTTTTTCCCCCTCTACAACCAAGGAAAAAAATCTACAAATACAGGGTGTTCCATTTTAACCTTCAAGACCTTTATTTTGCAACCGTTCGTCCTAGATGCATACTTCCAATTTAAAAAATGCTCTAAATAAAATGCTGAGTTGAGGTGTTCAAAGTTTGAAGCAAAAAAAAAAAACATTTAATTAAGAAATACGAAATGTAACTTTTCGTATGGACTCCTGCTCTATTAACTTTGTTCAGGAAACAAAACTCTCCATTGTGTGAGTGAAAATAATTCCAACACAAAAAATTTGAAAGATTTGCGATTAAAACTCAAAAGAGGTACCTTTATTTTCGCAACCGTTCGTCCTAGATGCATACTTCCAATTTAAAAATGCTCAAAATAAAGTGATCAGTTGAAGTGTTCAAAGTTTGAAGCAAAAAAAAAACATTTAGTCAAAAAATACAAAATGTAACTTTTCGTATGGACTCAAGCTCTATTAACTTTGTTTAGGAAAAAAAACTCTCCATTGTGTGTGTGAAAATAATTCCAACACAAAAAATTTGAAAGATTTGTGATTGAAACTCAAAGAGGTATTAAAGTTCAAAGTTTCCAGGGCTCGTGCAGAAAATGAGATGGATCGGAACGTATTGCCCTTTCAGTAGAACCACCGGTTGTCATTCTACTGAAGCCGCTATACTACAGCTAGCGGCTATAGTTCCCCCTAAATGCTATTATTGACAGCGAGTGCCAAGTGGTGTAAGTCAGAAAATACTGTGTTTCACGTCTCAGTGAACATTGGTCGTAATGATGTTAAACTTTGTGTTCAAATTGTTTTTTTTATCAATTTCGAAAATCGAAATACATGACACCCCCGTTAGGCTACAGAAGTTTTGGCTAATAAATAAAAGTTCCATTTTAATTTTTAGATATGGCTTTTTTATGCTTCCAGTAGCGAAATTATTTCACAGTAAGACTTTTTGTTCACGAAAAAAAAAATCTCATATCGGAAAAAATATAAGCCCTCTGCCAATCACCAGGATTAAAATGTGTAGAAAGATGGTGTTATACTGAAGGTCTTGCTGTAAACCCTCAAAAGACTACTATGTTTGCTTTTACATCTAAGAGAGCAATTCAGGTAGTTAATATCAATTTATTTGGGCAGACTCTCAGCTGCTCTGATGAAGTTAAGTATCTTGGAGTGTACTTTGACTCCAAGATGAACTGGAAAAAGTACTTTACTTACAGCCTGTCTAAGGCTAGTAAAGTCTTTTGGTTCTGTAAGAGGGCCATTGGTAGAACCTGGGGGCTTAGTCCTAAGGCTGTCCACTGGATCTATAAGATGGTCATCTGGTTCCATCATTACATACGGGTCCATTGTTTGGTGGTCAAGAACCAAGCTGGACGTTGCAAAAACAGAATTGAACAAGCTACAGAGGATGGTCTGTATAGCCATGACTGGAAGTATCAGGACCACACCCACTGCAGCACTGGAACTACTCTTGGGCTTATGTCCCCTTCATATGCAGATTGAAGCAGAAGCTTTTCTGTGCATGGAGAGGCAAGCTAAAGCATTTGGGTCTCTGGGAGTCCTGTTCTGGATATCTTTCTGGAAGAATTTTGATGAAGATATACTTGGACATCCTCTTTCTGGCTTGTATAGCGATTATATGCTTAGCAAATATGCTTTTGACAGGTCTTATGAAGTGATTTTTCCCTCTAGGTATGACTGGAAAGATGTTCCTTTATGTCACAATAAGATTTGCACTCCCTGGTACACCGATGGTTCTAAGATGAACGAGAGCACTGGATCTGTGGTGTTTTGTCTTAACGATGGCACTGAATACTCATGCCCCCTGGGTAAATTCACCTCTGTCTTTCAGGCTGAGATTTTTGCCATCTTGATGTGTTGCATTATTTGCTTGAACCGGGGCTACAGGGGAAAATGTGTTCACATCTGCTCTGATAGTCAAGCTGCCTTAAAGGCAGTAAATAAAGCTGTCATGACATCACACTTTGTCTGGGAATGCTATAACATGCTTTGCACTCTTGCAGAGACGAATAAGATCACTCTCTGCTGGGTACCTGAGCACTCAGGTGCGGAACGTAATGAAATGGCTGATCATCTTGCTATAAAAGCTTCTGATACACCTGTTGTTGGCACTGAGCCAGCTATTTGGGTTTCAAAGAATCTTATTAGGACTGCTGTTTTTGATATTCTTAGGAAAAAACAGTACCATAACTGGCGTAAAATGCATGGACAGCGTCAAGCAAAAAAAAAAAGATAGAGGTTGCCCTAGTATCAGGGCACAAGAACTCTTAAGTCTAAATGTGTTAGGAAGGCTATTGGTCTTCTTACTGGTCATTGCACTTTAAAGCGGCACCTTACTATTATGGGTATTACTAATGGTCCTACTTGTAGTGGGTGCCTTGTTCACGAGGGGACTGCTACACACATTTTGTGTGATTGTGAAGTTACTCTGCCTCTAGGTTTGAACACCTGGGTTGTCATTTGCTCGAACCTTGGGAGATTCATGATATTCCCATTAGGTGTTTGCTGAACTTTGCTTCGGCCACTGGTCTGTTTTAAGACTTCTGTTTGGGGTTTAGTACAATAGACCTCTGGTCGCAGTGCTTGGCTTTGTTAAGCCCCCTCGCTTTCATTTCATTTCATTTCAAGCCCTCTGTTAGGCCCTTGAAATTTATTTGGTCTTACTGCAAATATTTTCGCTACTGGCAATTAAATAAACCAATACGTCATTTTTTAAAAATAAAATTTAACTGATATTTTTGCATTATAATGAAACCTCAAAAGCCTGGTGGGTGGTATAGATATATTTGGATTCATTATTGCTATTATTATTATTATTATTTTACACAAAAACAAGATTCCAACCAATACGCACCACAGACATTTTAGAACTTAAGAAAATAAATCATTAACCTGTTAGCGCCCAACTTGTTTTAAAATAAAAATTTGTAAAAAGTCTTTTAAAATTACATTTTATACTTCAGAAATACAGTAAAGATAAAGTTTTATTCACTTACAGAATTTAGTAGTTGAAATAATAGATGATCTATAAATATTTAACTGGGCGTTTCTCGTAGTAAAAGAGTAAGTAACTTTCCTCTAATCTTATTTTTGAAGGTGCTAATTTTCTAAATTAAAAATAAAGTTTTGTGTAAAATTAAAACCAGCTAAAGAAAAGTATAATGTGCTTTAAAAGAAAATTCTGTGGTACCCAGAATTTGAAACAGCACTATGAATCTGCAACATTGCAAACTTTTGACGTCTTACATTTTATATAAAGGTATAACTAATGATTATTAAACAGAAGTCAAATCTCACTTCAATGGGCTTGATATTGCCACCTTTGATCTTAGTAACATAATGCAATTGAAGGGTGGAGCTCAAAGTTAGTTGTTCAATGTTTGAGGCATAAGTATCTACCTCAATGGAGATGGATGACTTCGAACCTTTGTGGCCTTTCAAACAGCTTTTGTTTGTGTTGTGTTACTGTTGTGAAAGGTGGTGATAAAAGCCCATTGCAATGAGACTTGACCTCTGTTCAATGAGCACACTTTCATATGCTATTTAAAAGGCATTTGTGACTACAGTGTCCCATCTTTAAATTATTTTTAAAAAACAATATGTAAAAAATTTCTACCGCTGTCTGTCCAGTGTAGCACTTGTTTTACCTTTTTATCTCTCACTGTTTTGCTGTTATATCATTTCAAAATGTAGGAGTCTTTTTTAAAATATCCTGTTTATTACTAATGCATATTTTATATACATTTTTTTCTTTCACTTTTAGCTGTTGAACCGTTCAGGAATATATATCTCTCTGAAACTGTGCTTAAAAGATTAATGACACAAAACATATTTTTCAAAACAAAGGTACTTAATGATGGATATGATGATCAGCCATGCACACCTCTTTATCAAGCAGGGAAGCCAGCAGATTATTTTATTTTAATTTTGGAAGGCCGATGTCGAGTTACGGTGTGTAAGGAGAATCTTGTATTTGAAACTGGCCCTTTCAGCTATTTTGGAATACCAGCGATTACAGTAACAGTAAATTCTGGTTTGTACATATCTTACATTTTTGAGTATTACTGATGTTTTTACTTTTCACACTTACAATTCACTTGTGAAATTTCAGCCTGGAATTTTTCATTTACTATGTGCAAAAATGTATAGATTTATGAATTATAATTCCTACATAATCTTTCTTTAATGCCATTCTGCAGGGTGATACAGAATTTATTATCAATATTTGGTGGGGACATAGGAAATAGATGGTATTTCACATAATATTCATGGGCACTGACAAACACATGGTGGTGTAGAAAGCGCTGTGTGTACACATCCCCCATACACAAGCACAGCTGTTTGACGCTTACTAGGGATGCACCGATTAATCGGCTACTTTGCCGATTATTATTAATCGGCAAAATTGGCCGATTAATCGGCTAAAAATATATTTTTTAAATATTATTCTTTAAAGTATACCTTCACTAAGAAACTATGTGCTTGATTTTATTGACAATAATAATAATCCTCATAGTTGATATAAAGTTTTTAATAAATTTATTCTCCTGCTTTGAATTAAATATGCACATAGACAATGTTGCAACGTTTTTCATGCGCGATAGTTCTCTCCTTAGTACTGTGTTAGGTAACCTCTAATTTTCAAAGAATAAAAGTCTTGAATTTAATTACCACTGATAATTAAAATTGAAAATTAAAAGTACTCGTAAATTGTGGAGTGCTCACCACAGACCCTCCCCCCCTTTTTTAAAATTTTTACGTTCAATTAATATAATTAACAATGTATTAATGTAATATTATTGACAATAATATGTAAATCGGTTCTAAGAAATTGAATAAAATACTGAAATTATTTTGGAAAAAAATCTTCTCAGAAATAAAGTACTTACTATTTCTAAACTCGGAATTGTGTATAAGAGAGAAAAAAGGGATTGCAAAATTGTAGTATTAAAAACAATCATTCTTACCATTAATCGGCTCAGCCGATTAATCGGCCGATTATCAACAACCGATTAATCGGTAATCGGCCAATTTGCTTATCGGTGCATCCCTAACACTTACTGTCAATCTTTATTCGCCAAGGTAACTTTACAGGATTAACATGAACCGCTATGTGGAATAAACTACCAAGTACAATGCGATTATAAAAGTTGTTAAAATTGAAAATACATTTTTAAAATTTTGTATGTTATTTTCTGTAGTCTAGATCAAATAAATAACAGATAATTTTAAATTTTGAAGGCATTTAATTTCTTTAACTTAAAAAGAGAACAAAAAGTGGCTAAATTATAGATTTTTAAAATGTTTTTTAAACCATTGGGTCCAACCCAACTGGGTGCAATACAGCCAACCCTGACCGTTGCTGAATTACACCCAGTAAAATTTGTATAGGTGTAAGTTAAGTACTTTGTTCAGGTTTAAAATTACATGAAGCTTAGTAGATATTTTTTTACTACAATTAAGAAAAAATCATGTACCTAAAATTCACTGCCTTCTTGAACTTAATCATAAAATCAAATTATGCAAAAAATGCTTTGGGGGATTGCTATGCTTTGTGTTACTTGAAGAGGGAAAAACAATATTAACACTTAATAAGGAGAATATCTGTGTGCTGATGATTTAGAGCAATTCCTTGTATAACAATCTTTGTAATAAAATTCTGATAGTATTCTCAAGCTTATTTGTATATGTCATCTACATATTATAATGAAATATTACAATTTATTTATTATTTACAACCCCCCCCCCAAAAAAAAATATATGTATATATATAGTTCCCCATCTTTATACGGATAATTGTAAGTTATCTAGTTTTACATCTAAAGATATATATTACAATATAAGGTAATATAGTACAAATTTCAAATACAGACAAATAAATATAAATAAAATAAAGTGTACGGCAATGGATTTTAAACTAGGGTTCGGCAAAGCGGGCCCAGCGCTGAAAAAAACCTGCCGGGTTTTTTCGGGTGAGCCCTCTTGAAAAAACTCATAATGTAGGTAAAGTGGGTATTTCAAAATTTAGTGCATATTTAAAACATTTCTTTCAGATGCAAGCTTCATATTGCGAATATTTTGATCAATACTAGCCCTAAAAATTGGTATTGGTCAATTTACAATATTTAGTTTGTTAAAATATTTTGTCTTGGGCAGTTCCTGAGCCAGAAATGGTCATCATCCTTTTCTGACAGTTTACTATGTATTAGAAATAAAATGCGTGTGTGAATTTTACACTTATTTATTTGAGTACTTAGAAGATGAAAATAAGCAATATTATTTCTATCTGTAAATTCAATTCAGTATCAATTCAAAATATAATATCAATTAAAAAATTCAATATTACTATGCTTTTCCAAATTTGTCGAAAAAGTTTTTAGGAGCTCACAGTGACCTCTCTCTTTAGGGCTTTTCCTATGAAATGTAAAAATAGGTGTGCAATGTTTGAATAGAGTGGTTTTTAAATGATTCCGGAAAAAGCCTGTTTTTTTTTTATTAAAAACTCGGGCAATTGCCTGCCCCCCTACCCAATCTCCTAAACATATTTATATTAGAATCTTTAAATATCATATAAAATCAATCGGTGTAGACCAATTGATCTCCCACAAGAATGAAAGTTGAACCCAAATTTAAGCTGCTTTATGTATCAAAGCAACATTTTTACATATGTTCCTTGTAACATAAAGTGGAGCAATTAAATATTAATTCTTTGTTTTTCAACATTCAGTTTTGTATTGATTTTATATTGAATGATTAACATAAGTTTAATTAATTTTCCAAAGCAACATTTTTACATATGTTTGTAGAAACAAATCAATTCGAACAACTAAATAATAATTCTTTGTTTTCCAGCATTCAGTTTCATATTGTATTATATTAAATGATGAACAGAATAAGTTTAATTAATTTTCCCTTTTTTAGGTGACTTATCACAACAGCATATGCATAGTTTGTCGAGTATATCTCTTAGTCCAGATAACCCAGCGACCAAGACATTTATTCCTGATTACACTGTTGTAACGATCACCGAAACATTGTACATGAAAATTCATTGGGCTGTCTATCTTGCTGCTTATCGGGCAACACTTATGGAAAGACACCATAAGTTAGACCCTGAAAATGAAGAAATGTTCAATAATAATTGGGGGAAAAATTTTCCCTTTTCATCTACTGGCTCATTAAATCGGTTGCAGCCAGAGCAAACTCCCTTGAGTGTAAGTCCAGTACAAAATAACCGTAAAAGAAGTGAGCAAAGTCCTGCTCCAAACCGAACACCAAATTTTGTTGCTGCTAATGATGCAGCAAAAAGACGTGCCAGTGTTGAGGTTGGATGTATAAATCGGTGTCCTGAATCTGTTGTAGTTGTTGATGGGCCACCAAAAATTACAAAAAATAAAGATTTAGCAATAAAGTCAAGCGTTATGTGTAATTCTTCAGAAATTCCAATGATTGATATGCAACACAACCTTAATAGTGTTGTGGAAGATGAAAATAGTCATGAGAACTTCGATTCAGTTGAAATTGTTGTTAGTAAAAAGCTTAAAGATGGCATCAATGGGAAGAAGAAAGCGTCAGTAAATGGCACTGCTGAACCAACTAATGAAAGGACTAGATTATTATATCCGTCTGAAGCGTAAACACATATATTACTTAAGTCTTTGTGATTCAAATGTTTCTTCAGGGATGGTCAGAAGTTTAATGCATTGTTTATTAATGTTCTAAAGTCTACAAAATATGATAATAATACTGATTCAGCAAATTTGTTCCTTCCTTTGAAAATGGAAAAAAATCTCTATTAGATGGTGTCTTCTCTTCTGGGCATTCATACCTAGATTGGTGGTGGAAGAGTTATTTAGTGTATCTTCAGTATAAAATGGTTTGAACTATTACAAATAATGCTAGTGATATGAGATTCAGATATTTTAAAATTATTTATGCATCGAAAAAATTGTTGAATATATTTAAATAAGCAATTATCTGTTGAGTCTTTGTAACTGTTGTCTCAAGTTTGTTTTAGTTTTCTCTAGTGATATTGTAAGCATCGTACACACATACGTTCTAGAGATATTTATACATCGAAAAAAACTGTTAACCACATTTGAAGAAGGTGTTATCTGACTGTAAATATTTTAGAAGTATATTTTTACTTTTTTTCTTTTTCAGTTATTGTAAAATACTGTATATTTTGAGTGTATTTAAAGCATTTCACTTACATTAAACTTGCTTTTTAAGCATTTATTTATTTCCACCTGCATTTAACCAAGAAGAAATCAACATATATTTTCATGAAACTCTGTTTATTATTATGATTAAGGGTACCATTTTGCTGCCTCTATTTGTATGTATGTGTATATTTTTTAATGGAAATGTAATAATATGTATCAAGATATGAACAACATGAAATCATGCACTGAAATGCTCATTTGAAAGTACAACTTTACATCATTATTCCTTATAGCTCGTTTTTTCTTTATAAGCTATGTTTGCTGCCCTAAATTTTACCATCCTTTTCAAGCTTGTTTGGGCAAAGTTTTTCGGCTTTAGTCTTGAAATTTGTTTGTTTAATGCATAATGTTCACCTTTTTCTTTCAACTTAAACCTATAAGTATCAGTACTCTCCTTGAAACACAATTCAATGCATTTACACTTCATTCTCAATTGTGTTGCCTTATAATAATTGAGTAACTATACTTTTTTATTATTATTGCCCGATTAGATTTCAGCTCCTTTTTTCTTTTTCAATTTGCCTGTAACCAAAGCTACTCTAATTTAAAATCATACATATTTATAACTCGTTTTTTTCTCTCTATTTTTAAGGTTTTTTTGTTCATTTACAATATTTGAACTCTGCTTGTACGTAGTTTATACTTACCTTTGTGCCTGCTGTAGATTTTGTGGCTCAGACATAAGTAAGGTACATATATCCCAAAAAAAGAAAATATATATATGCATAATTTACATTTCTAAAATATTAAAATTTGTGCCTTATTTATTTGGGAATTTATATGGTGTATTTGTGCTTCATTTTTTCTCTTGTTATTTCAAAATAATACTAATGTGATGTCCCATTGATAATAGTCTTAAAAACAGGATGTTTTTCAAATATTTTTTTAAAGCAGAACATTAAATTACTTTTAATGTGCTTTGTAACTAATGAACATATTTTAATTTCTTCATTCCCAGTTCCATTCAGCATAAGGAAAATGTTTCTGTAAAGTGTCAACTTAATCTTTCAATGATTTGGAAGCTCTTTTTTTTTTATTTTTTACTTGATGTGTTTATGCTAGTTCTACTTTCCGTGGAATGAGATTCACAAACTCATTCACAGTATTATATTTATTTGCAGCTAGCATCTAAGCACATTTCTAATTCATTTCTTTGTGTCTGATAAATTAAGTTATTTTTATGTGCTTGTGTATTGTAGTGTTTTTTTTGAAATTACAAGAATGTTTTTTTTTTTTTTTAAATTTCTTTTTGTTTTAAGTCTATCAGTTTTCATCTCTAACATTTTGTCATGGCACGTCATGCATGTATATATGAATCATATAATAACTGTTAATAAAGTAACATAATTCATTTTCATTTTAAACTATGTAGTATCCACGCTGGATAAGAGTATTATAATGCTGTGTTCATTCTCAATAGCAGAGTTAACCTTTATGCTGTGATACTATATTTTTAAGTGTTTAGAATATTGTGTAATAATGCTTTTCAGAAATTCATTTTATCTGTTTTTAAGCATATGTAAGTATTCCTTTAATTAGGAAAATGTCTTTTCTATAATTCACCTTGTGTAACGTTTGCTAATTATTCGTCTATTTTAATTTAGTTTTGTTTAACACAAGACTATTCTTTATGTACTCTTTGAATTATTCTTTTGTTTTTTGAATTAAGTTATGATTAAAAAATAACTTATTTAGATATGGTAATTGTTGCTCATTATTCAGTTTATATATTTGTAGTAACCTTATTTCGAAACTTTGGGCATCTCTGAAAATAGTGAAACTATCCAACTTAAGAAGTATGTTTTAATTGCAGTAATCCTTTTAAAAAAGTTATTTTTATAATTTCAAGTTTTATTATTAGGTACATTCAAACATCCTAATTACTCAATGAAATAATTTCCTTCTCGTCTTTTGTCTTTACTCTAATGAATGAATTAACTTTTAAAGTTATTTTCTCCTGTTTTACTTTATAAGTAATTTACCTCTATTTGTTGAGAATTTAGAAATATTTACTTTTATTCAGGGTGTTGGTGCAACAAAAGTAGCATACATATACCAATACAAAATATGTAAAAACGTTTCTTTTCATATGAAAGCATTAGCAATGTAATTTTAACTTCACTAGGTAATTTGGCTTCAAAAATAATGCAGCTGCACTGTACGTATGGATGAATATATTCATGAAGCAATGTAATTTTAACTTCACTAGGTAATTCGGTTTCAAAAATAATGCAGCTGCACTGTATGCATGGGTGAATGTATTCATGAAAAATCCCATTCTTCAACAAAGGTACAACAAATGAAAGTCCAAACTGGATGAACTTGATAATATAAACAATGTTGGGTTTTAAAAGGATAGGACAAGAGCCTGCACTGCTATCCATAAATGGGAGTTAAGAAAGAGATATGATATATTCTCCTGTCCTTAGATTTTGTTATAAGGTGATATTGGTTGTTATTAAATTTGAATATTATGAATTTTTGGATAAATTGCATTCCCTACTTTGTTTGGATTTTATTTTGACTAAAATGCGTCAATTACTTTTGCTCCAGACGCAGCATTGAGTCTGTTGTCTTACTTTGGGGATTTAATTTTCAAATTCTCTCAATAACAAAGAAAAAAACTTGTGTTTCCACTTTTTAAAAACCATTGATATCATTAGCTTAGTCCAGTAACCAAGAATTTAGCTTTCCTTGTCAATATCTAAATTATTCTGGCTTTGGTCATTAAAATTTTCAGAAATATTAAAATAATTTTTGATGTACTTACACATTTCAACAATTTTAAGTTTAGAGAGCTGAAAATACTGACTGCATTTCGGAAATTCAGAAAACAAATTCCAATCTTCTGTCTTGAAAATGTCCTTGGTTTAGCACATGTACTATGAACCAGCGCGTCTTAGAATATACAGGATGTTCCAAGTTAACCTTTGTCGATGGCCGTTAGTGAATGAGAAGTGGACTGTATATAATAATTTTATTTAAAGCCAACATAGGTTGGAAACATTGGTAGCAATGTTTAAGAGAACAAGGAACAAAGTTATATGCTTGGCGAGAGAGCTCGTCAGCGCAACTGAACTCCCACGCATTTTCTTTGGTTGCCAATTCGTAGACGATAAAAGAAATAATACATTCAAGGCTCTTCTTAATTCTATGGAGCATTTGGATTCCCGACATCCCGGGCAGCCTTGAAATATTCTTATTTCAAAACAATTATACAATATGCATTAGTTTACATTGAAACAGTTCTTTGCATAGAATAGCATTCTATAAGTAAACATATAAAGCATAAAATAAATTTTTAAACATTTGCAAATTCTTAATGAGTAACACTTGAACAATGATAATGAATACAGGAAATAAGAAAGAAACATACAATTTTTAATTTGGAGGAATTATTTGCACATTTTCTTGAATTGGGAGTATGCAAACATTTGAAATTGATCTTTTAAATGTACCATTGCACGTACGCACCATGACAACTCTAACTTTACCATCTTTGCCAGGGATAACTTCTACCACACGGCCCGGTTAACCACTTTAATGGAGGTAAATTAGGCTCCTTTAACAATACCATCATTCCAACTGCAACGTTATTCTTACTGAATAACCATTTAGATCTTTGCTGCAAATGGCTTAGAAAGTTATTTGTCCAGTTTTTCCATATGCATTGTGTCATTTTTTGCAGTTTTTCCCACTTACTAAGCAAATTTTCTTGCACATTAACGAGTTCAGGCTCAGGAAGGGCAGTCAATGGCTTACTGATTAAAAAATGAGCTGGAGTGAGTACTTCATAATTCTCAGGATCGGGAGAAAGGGGCGATAACGGGCGTGAGTTTAAGATTCCTTCAATTTGTATGGAAACGGTTAGAAATTCTTCAAAGGTTAATCTAGAATTACCTATGGAACGCTTCAAATGATACTTAAAGCTCTGAACCCCTCTTTCCCACAGTCCGCCAAATGAAGGTGAACATGGGGGAGTGAATTTCCATTTAATTCCTTCACTAGTGAGAAAATTAGTAAAGTATGGATTATTTTTAATGAGTTTGATAAACCGTTTCATTTCAGATAAAGCTCCCTTGAAATTCGTGGCGTTATCGCTGAAAATCACTGCGCTTTTTCCACGACGAGAGAAAAATCGTTTCAGGGTAGCTATAAAAGCATTAGCAGTCAAATCGGTTACAATTTCAAAGTGAACCGCTTTAGTTACCAAACAAATGAATATCGCAACATATATTTTTTGGTAAGTTCCTTTCCTTTGCCCTTTAAATTTTATATGAAAAGGACCACAAAAATCAAGACCCACATGAGTGAATGGTGGACTGGGTTTTAGCCTTTCACCTGGAAGTTCACCCATTAGTTGATTTACACCGGTAGGTTTAACTTTAAAACATTTTACACATTCATGTACAATTTTTCGTGCAGTGTTACGTCCGTTTAACGGCCAATATTGTTGTCTTACTGCATTTAGTAGACCATTAGGGCCAACATGTAGATTACATAAATGAAAGTGCAAAAATATTACCTTTATTAGATTTTCATTTTTAGGCAAAATGAGGGGGTGTTTCTGGTCATAGGCTAGATCAGAATTAGACAATCGTCCTCAAACTCTCAATAACCCATTTTCGTCAAGGAAAGGGTTAAGAAACCTTAAAGGACTCTTGGGTTGGACTGGCAACGATTTCTTTAAAGCATTTATCTCAGCAGAAAAATTCTTACCTAGAAAATGTTTGATTAAGGCATATTTAGCATCTCTAAATTCTTCAGTAGACAGAGGTCCACTTAACTTACTTACATTTTTACAATTGCTTACAAACCTAAAAATAAATGCTATAATACGAATTATTTTCACAAAGTTATTGGACAAGTTTACAATATAATCAAATAAATCACATTCATTTTTTGAAATTAAACTAGGAGAAATTTCAGCTTTAAATTCTTGTTTGAATGTGTTTTCAAACTTTTTATCGAAACTTAGATCACCATTTTTAAGCATTGATGAAATACCAGGACCTTCAAACCACAGTTTACAGTCAATCAAAGATGGTGCGTCTAATCCACGTGATAAAGGGTCCGCTGGGTTCAGTTCAGATCGAATGAATTCCCATGTACAGTTTGTAGACAGTTCTTGAATTTGACTTACTCTGTTCGCAACAAAGGTTTTGAGTAAGTGTGGTGAACTTTTTAGCCAACTTAAAGCAATCGTGAAGTCAGACCAGAGGTTTATTTCATCAATATGGATCTTGAGGGACTGAGTCACCTTGCGCATAAGTTTCACTAAGAGCAGACAGGCGGATAACTCTAATCTAGGAATTGTTAAAGTTTTGATAGGAGCAACTCTCGACTTACTACAAAGAAGTCGACTGGAACTTTCACCAGATTCTGAGTAAACTTCAGTGTATATGACTGCACCGAATCCTTTTTCAGATGCGTCACAAAATCCATTGAGGATAATCACCTTAAAATTTGGAGCAAGTACGAACCTTGGTATTTTCAAAGATTCGATAACAGAAAGCTGTTTCACAAACGACAACCATTCTTGCGTCGCTGGAGTTGGCAATGGATCCTGCCAGTCTAACTGAAGGAGCCAAAGCTTTTGCATGAAAAACTTGGCTTTGCTGATCAGAGGTCCCAATAGGCCAAGTGGATCGAAAAGACGAGCTATTTGGGAAAGAACATCTCGTTTTGTAGGCTTCAGATTAGAAGAAATAGCAACTTTGAAACAGAAAGCATCAGATGAGTTGTTCCATAACACTCCAAGAGTTTTCACTGTCGCTTGAGAATCCTTGTCGAAGGAGAAGACTTCCGAACTTCAAGGTATGTTGGAAGTGCACCATTTGTGGAGCGTCATACCTCCACGTTGAAGTAGCTCAACTAAATCATTTTGGAGTTTTCTGAGATCTCGTTCGTTAGAAGAGCCGGACAAGCAATCGTCCATGTAAAAATCATGTAGAAGGACGTCAGACGCGAGAGGAAAGTCTTTTTGCTCGTCTAATGCTAACTGCTTTAGCACTATCGTTGCCAAGAAGCTTGCTGGAGTAGTTCCATACGTAACAGTTTTTAGACTAAAAACTTGCACAGGTTTATTAAGCTCTTCCTTCCATAGTATTTTTTGAAAGTGAGTTTGAGCAGGGTTGATTTCGATTTGGCGAAACATTTTGCTAATGTCTGCAGTAAAAGCAAACTGGTGCTTACGAAAGCGCAGCATTATGGCTAGGAGATCATCTTGAATAACAGCTCCCTTATAAAGAACATCGTTCAGTGAGATGTTTAAATTACTTTTTTGACTTGCATTGAAGACCACCCGAAGTTTGGTTGAAACACTTTCAGGACGCAGTACCCCATGATGAGTTAGAAAATATTCGAAATCTGAGATATTCTGAGAATCAACATTTTTTTCCATATGCCCGAGAGACTGGTATTCTTCAAGAAATTCAGTGTACATGACCTTTAATTTAGGATCGCATTCGAGACGTCGCCATAATTGATCGAGTCTTTTAGAAGCGATTCTTTTCGAGTCACCTAACTTAATTTTGCTTATATCCTATTTGAAGGGTAGCGAAACCACATGACGTCCGTCAGGTTTTCTATAGTGAGTCAATGCAAAATGATCTTCGCAATGCTTGAGCTCATCGCTGATAGGCTTTTCGGTATCTGGAACATGTTCTATATCCCAAAATGATCTTAACGTAGTGTCTAGAGAGACTATACTTTTAGTGAGAAAGCAGTGATTGTCATTATGGGATTCTTCACTTGAATTAGGAATAGAGCCACTAACAATGTGACCAAAAACTGTTTCTTGTAAATATAAATTGCTTCTATCAATTTTGATTTTATTAGGAATTAAAATCTCAAAAAAATATTCACAGCCTATTAAGCAATCAATTTCTGAGCAATTAAACCAGTTAGGATCAGCAAGTGCTATATTCGAAGGAATATTTAAATGACGAATGTCAATTCTTTTTGAAGGATGACATTTAATAATTTCTGAAGTAATCAAGAAATCAATGTTTTGCTTATAACTACTCTTGAGATTAGAAACTTGAGCTGTCACCAAATGTGAAACCTTTGAGAATGAATTATTCAAACCCGAAATTTGAACATTTATTTTTTTCTTAACTAATCCAAGAGAGTCCGCAATCCTTTTAGTTAAAAATGAATCTTCAGAAGCTGAATCTAAGGTACAACGTATTGGAATCGGCTTGCCTGTTTTATCAGCAATAAATATTACGCATGAATTTATTAAACCACTACTTTTTGTTTTCGTAGATGAAAGAAGTGAGCTCGTAAATTCAGTCGATTCTCTAACTGAGCTTTTTTCTTCTTCCCTTGGCGTAATCATTTTTCGATCCTCATTAAAAAACCCACAAATCAGAGATGAATGTAACGCATTTCTATTTTGCGAAGAGCACTTAGAGCAGCGAAATTCAGATTTGCAAACCAATTCAGTAGTATGACTCAAGCAGCGAGAACATATGTTATGCTTGTTAATAAATTCGATACGTTCCGCTAAAGAATTGGCCTTGAACTTTGGACAGCGGTATAGTTTGTGAGTTGGCGCGCACTCACAAAAATTATATTTTCCCCCTTTGGCAACAAACGCTTTGGATTTGGCGTCAAAATTCTGCCTTTGCTTGCTGGGAAATGACTGTTTGTTCGTAGAAGAGTAATTTTTCAATCCATCTAAAATCCTAGCTCTTTCTTCCAAAAATTCTAGAAATTTATCCAGAGTAGGAATTTCTGTAGATTTTACAGACATTTCAAATATTTTCTTAGATTCACGTTCTAACTTCTGACTTAACACATTCAATAAAAATGTATCAGAAAGATTGTTTCTTTCAAAACCTAGGTTTTGCAGGGAGCGAAGATGTCGCTTTACGTTGTCAACAAGCAATCTTAATTGATGGGAGTTTTCATTAACCTTTTCAAAATTGATTAAACTCATGATATGTGCGTCAACAATCGCACGTTTGTTTTCATATCGACTATCAAGTGCTTGGAAAAGCGATTCGAAAGTATCTTGGGGACTTTCGATCAGCTTAGCATCGCCTTTTAATGAAGCTCTCAAATAACATAATTTTTGAGAATTACTTATAGAATTATTTTCGCCAATAATTGTAGTAAATTGATTTTTAAAGGCTTGGTAATCTTCGTATTTACCATTAAATGTGGGTACAGGAAGATCGGGAATTTTTACATTGGCTTTAATATTTTCATTCTTAATTTCATAATTATTGCATTTAGAAAGTAATAACTTTAATTTTACCTCCAGTTCTTCAAAATCTTCAGCGATGACTTCCGCCAATGTCAGGTTGTCTTTTAGATCCACGGCTTCAGGAAGGTCACAATACCCGTCAATTAATTCGTTAATAACGGCTTTTGCTGAATTAATAACTTCCAATTTTGTACCAAGAACCACGAGATCCTGATTTTTATCTTCTGACGGCACAAAGCTTTGAATAAACTCAGCGAGTTTACCGAGTTTGGTTTTCAGAACGCCTCGTCTGCGATTAAGCGTTATTAAATCCATGTTGAAAGAGTGCAAGGCTCCGGCTCGACGGACCATATTATGTCGATGGCCGTTAGTGAATGAGAAGTGGACTGTATATAATAATTTTATTTAAAGCCAACATAGGTTGGAAACATTGGTAGCAATGTTTAAGAGAACAAGGAACAAAGTTATATGCTTGGCGAGAGAGCTCGTCAGAAGGCGCAACTGAACTCCCACGCATTTTCTTTGGTTGCCAATTCGTAGACGATAAAAGAAATAATACATTCAAGGCTCTTCTTAATTCTATGGAGCATTTAGATTCCCGACAACCTTCATGACCTCTATTTCCTCTAGCGTTCGTCCTAGATGTATACCTCCATTTGAAAAATTGCTCGAAATGAGGAGGAGAGTTAAGATATGGAAAGTTTGAAGCGAAAAAAATAATTGGTTAAGAAACAAAAAAATTAACTTTTTATAGGAGCTCCGGGCCCCCAAACTTATCTTTAGGGAAAGAATCTCCATTGAAAAATAATACTAACACAAAAAAAATGACATTTGTGCGATCAAAATCCATGGAGAAATAAAACATGAAACTTTATGACTTATACCACTTTACACTAGCGTTATTTTAAGTGATTTTAGGGGCCATATACACGCGAAATTTGCACCATTCAGAGTTCTTTAATAACAAAATATTCTTTATTTTCCTAAAATATATTTAACTGCAAAAGTTATTTAACATGGGAATTAAAAAACGCAAAAAAATTGAATAAGAAAGAATGAAAATGTCTTGCTGAATTCGCGAATATGTAAATTTACCGACTGTATAATGATTGCTTAAAATAACGTAATCCCTTCACTGCAGAATGTACTACACTACGGAACAGTATGTAGAAATGGTGTTGCTTTGCGGACAATAAAATCGCAATGTATATTATTTCTTAGATTCTGCATATTTCGTGTGTTTAATATCTTTGTATAAAATTGTATAATAATTTACCTTGTCTTGTTATGTTTTGTAGTCTTGTAGCATCTGTATTTATTTTTGAATACAATGAGAAGCGAATATTTTCTAACATGGACGAAACAAATTTGCAACAAAACAAAACAAACAAATGGCAAACAAATTTGCAAAAGTACAACAAATTTGCAAAAACAAAACAAACAAATGGTGTTGCTTTGCGGACAATAAAATCGCAATGTATATTATTTCTTAGATTCTGCATATTTTGTGTGTTTAATATCTTTGTATAAAATTGTATAATAATTTACCTTGTCTTGTTATGTTTTGTAGTCTTGTAGCATCTGTATTTATTTTTGAATACAATGAGAAGCGAATATTTTCTGACATGGACGAAACAAATTTTATTATCGTACCTAATCTAAAAGCTCGTTATTCCTCTGGCAGGGCGAAAATTTTCTTTTGTCAATTTGTTTACGGGTCCTGCGCATTTAAACTCGAATGTCTCCGCGAATTTTGATCGCGCAGATGTCATTTTTTTGTGTTAGTATTATTTTTCAATGGAAATTCTTTTCCTAAATATAAGTTTGGGGACCCGGAGTCCCTATAAAAAGTTAGATTTCGTATTTTTTGACTGAATTATTTTTTCGCTTCAAACTTTCAATATTTTAACTCTGTACCTCATTTCGAGCAAATTTGCAATTGGAAGTATGCAGGGACGAACGGTTGAAGAATTAGAGGTCATGAAGGTTGACGTGGAACACCCTGTATAATGCTACCAAGCTTTTTTTTTTTTTTTTTTTTGTAAATTTTTGCACATCAGTATGTATTTTAACGTTAAAGACCGATATGTAGAAGTTGCAGTCAGTTCACCTCCTCCCCCCCTCCCTAGCTATGGAAAATGAATGTATTTTTGTGTACGGAAACGTAGATTTTGCTGGGTTTCGTTTTCTTTTTTTTTCTTTTATTTTTTGTATAATTTATATGCCATTTGCCTCCCTCCCTCCCCCCCCCCGGAAAAATCGAAATGGCGGGACTATGCAGGGGCTTTTAACTCGGCATTCAATCCAAAACTTTCAAAAGTATGAAACAATGAGTCATTTCATAGAGAAATGCTAGTTTCAAGAATTTAATTCTTTCATGAGGATAGCGGAGACTGATATGACATTAGCTATGAACTGATGACTTCTGAAAGTAAAGACATGCAAGCTATAAAGTTAAGTCATCAAATGTAGAACAGATTATGGTCCTCTTGGCAAAGTAATTTTAATTTTTTTTAATAAATAGCTAGCAATCCTATTTAGAAGGCGTTAGGGCGCTTTTCCACTTACCGACACGGTAACGATAAATCGTAAGCGATTGTCGTCATCTGACATTGAAGCACGCAAAATGCATTAAAATATGCTATGCGCTTTTCCATCTCCCGATTCTAGGACGATTGTGCCGTCTCCGACCGAACGCTGTCGTTTGTCGTCCGTCTCACCTTTAAAATCGGGACGATACTCATCCATCTAATTACTGGGTCAATCCATGTCAAATCACCCAGGAAAACGGGATTTTGTATCCCATGTCCTCGGATTTTGATAAAACTTGGTGTATTTAATATTTTTATGGTGGTAAGTAACCATATGAATTCGTTTGCCCATCTGTGATCTGGTTTTTGTTTTACAGGCCGTCAAACTTTTCAAAAAATTGCATTTTCTGTCAACCGCTAAGCCTAATCTGCATGTATACGTATCTCTTCAGTAAATTGTGACGGGTGCAGAAATCTTTCAATATTTCCAAAAATTCTCAGATATGTTGCTGAAAGTATGAGGATTTAATAAAAAAATACTTGAAATTTATATAATATAATTTTGTTTGAATGAAATTTGAATAAACTACGACAAGCATTTTTTTTCTTGTGCAAAACATGAGTTTACTTAAGTGGCATTTCACGAAAAGGCGGAGGTCCTATTCAATAATGGAAGCATTCGAAATGAGCCTGAAGCTGTGTTCTATCATTGCAAAGAATAAAATTAGTGGTTTTTTTCGTTTTCTTGTTGCTGTTGCACAATATACACATTTCAGTATCAAAATTTTTGAAAAAAAGTTCTAGTCATTTTCCTAACCTAAATTTCAATGAAAAGCAAACATACCTTTATTTTTAAGTGTATTTACAGCCCTATTATGCTACTTAAAAATCATCTTAATCCCTTATTAAGCAGGAAGAAAAGTGAGAAATAATTTATGACTCCCAAATTCAGTTGTTAAGTTCAGAAAAATATCAGATGTAGAAAAAAGATGTGCAAAACATGAATTCACTTTAGTAGCTTTTTATGAAGAGGCGGAGGTCATATTCAATATTAGAAGCATTCGTAATAAACCTAAAGGTGTGTTCTATCATTGCAAAGAACAGAATTAGTAGCTTTTTTCGTTTTTTTTTTTTTTTTTTTTGCTATTGCACAATATATACATTTCAGTACCAACATTTTTAAAAAAAGTTCTAGTCCTTTCCTAACTTATTTTTCAATATTTTTTGTGTAAAAGAAGCATAGCTCATGCTTTTGTAGCATAAAAACGTATTATATTTATTTTTAATTATTTATAGTTGTATTGAATGTGCGAAGAAGAGATAGGATAGCACAATCTTTGAAGAAAAAATAACAATGAAAAATATGAGTTTCCGAATATTATCGGATTTTTTGCCCTTGAAGGGTTTGTGTGATCCTGTTTTCAGCAAATTTAAGGAATATTCTGTTTGATATTTTAACGCTCGACCTTCCTTGCATTTCCGACGTCGGACAGTACTTGTTGAAGTCGCGTTATCATGAAATATTCGGAATACTTATTTTGTACATATTTAATCTCCTTTTGAATAGAATAGTAACATCTTCCAGAATCTTATGTTACGGACCGTTTGACGTAGTTATTTCATCTAACATCTTACCATTTCTTGGTTATAGTAAAGATAATAGCTGTATTTGCTCTTAACTGGATGCTGAAATTTCTAGTTTATTTTTATTGAATTATGTTTGTCTAGGGCTCTAGCTTTTTAATTATCTCCTATTATTATTTATCAGCGCAAACCAACCTTCCTGATAAGCGAATCCGATGAAAAACAAACAAACCAAAATAGAAAATCCACTCACATTCTTTATCCCTCTTACCACTATGACCCATATTTTGATAAAATAAGAAGAGACCTGATACATGCGCAAATGCAAGGAAGGTTGAGCGTTAAAATATCAAACAGTATATTCCTTAAATTTGCTGAAAACAGGATCACACAAACACTTCAAAGACAAACAATCCGATAATATTCAGAAACTCACATTTTTAATTATTATTTTTACTTTAAAGATTGTGCTATCCTATCTCTTCTTCACACATTCAATACAATTATAATTCATTAAAACTAAATATAATACGTTTTTATGCTGCAAAAGCATGAACAATGCTTCTTTTACGCAAAAAAATATTGAAAATTAAGTTAGGAAAATGACTAGAATTTTTTCAAAAATGTTGGTACTGAAATGTGTATATTGTACAATAGCAACAAGAAAACGAAAAAAAGCCACTAATTTTATTCTTTGCAATGATAGAGCACACCTTTAGGTTTATTTCGAATGCTTCTATTATTGAATATGACCTCCGCCTCTTCATAAAAAGCTACTAAAGTAAATTCATGTTTTGCACATCTTTTTTCTACATCTGATATTTTGCTGAACTTAACAACTGAATTTGAAAGTCATAAATTATTTCTCACTTTTCTTTCTGCTTAATAAGGGATTAAAATGATTTTTAAGTAGCATAATAGGGCTGTAAATACACTTAAAAATAAAGGTATGTTTGCTTTTCAGTGAAATTTAGGTTAGGAAAATGACTAGAACTTTTTTTCAAAAATTTTGATACTGAAATGTGTATATTGTGCAACAGCAACAAGAAAACGAAAAAAACCACTAATTTTATTCTTTGCAATGATAGAACACACCTTCAGGCTCATTTCGAATGCTTCCATTATTGAATAAGACCTCCGCCTTTTCGTGAAATGCCACTTAAGTAAACTCATGTTTTGCACAAAAAAAAAAAAAAATGCTTGTCGTAGTTTATTCAAATTTTATTCAAACAAAATTATATTATATAAATTTCAAGTATTTTTTTATTAAATACTCATACTTTCAGCAACATATCTGAGAATTTTTGGAAATATTGAAAGATTTCTGCACCCGTCACAATTTACTGAAGAGATACGTATACATGCAGATTAGGCTTAGCGGTTGACAGAAAATGCAATTTTTTGAAAAGTTTGACGGCCTGTAAAACAAAAACCAGATCACAGATGGGCAAAAGAATTCATATGGTTACTTACCACCATAAAAATATTAAATACACCAAATTTTATCAAAATCCGAGGACATGGGTTACATGACCGGGTGAACTGACGTGGAATGACCCTACTTTCTTCGAACTATAGCAATGGCGTTTAAATTCGACATCTCTGTATTAATAAATATAAGCTTCAATTTTCAGACGATAAGCAAAAGATGTAGCAATAAAACAATTTTATTCATTTTATTTGGTATTTTGTTTCATTATTGTTGCTCAGACGATTTTTAATGCCACAAAAAAGCTCAAATTTTCATTCTGATAGTGTTGGCGCCGCCGAGCGATAAATGGCGAATCTATTCGCCCAGAATCGATGGTGTCAACGAAGAGACGATTGACAATGAAACATATTTATTAACGAATTCTCTGAAATGAAATGAGGATATACTCGCTTAGTACTAAAGAGCACTACAATTACGAAAACAAAACAAAACAACAATATTGCGACGACCAACTATATCATGGCGAACTGTTGACTTAATTTAAAAAGTTCTATGGCAACCTTTTGGGAGTATTAGCGCTCTTGGAGATTAGATCCGCCATTTATCGCTCTGTGATTCCAGCAGATAGTATGCGTTTCGTTCTTAGTTAACAAGGTGAGAATGTAATAAAGTTGTGAATATCATGCACTCAATATCGTATTTTTCATTTGTTTTCTTTTTCTGGAGGTAAAGTAAATATAACAGTCGTAATCTGATAAATTGAGGAGCCATAATATACGTGTGAGCACAGTGCTATCTCGAAATGAAATGCAGTGAAAAATGACCCGTTCGGAGAAACGATATCGTTTGAGAGGAAAAACAGTGCTATGAATGACACGACACGGTACTTATCGTTGCAGTATTACCGTCCGACTTTCGTCGTTGTCGTGTCGTCAAGTGGAAAAGCGCCCTTAAAACGTGTGCAATTTTCTTGTAATCAGAGAATTATGAAGCAATTGTTATGCTGAAGAATATAGGGCTAACAACTAGTCATTACCTATTTTTTCTTTCTTACATCGTATTTAAAGACGTTAAAATTACCACGGAATCATTGCGTCTGTATTTTTACTAATAGAGCACATCAGCATTTATGATACTACCAATAAAAGGCTTTCTAACTTGAATTAAACTCTTGGGTGAAACTTTAAAGCATGATAGAAAACACCTTAACAAAAAAGACAACAACAAAGGTACAAAGGGTACAAAGAAGGGCTACAAGGTTAGTAAACGGATTTTCTAATCTAGACTATGATTCCAGACTTAGAATGCTTAATATGTATAGTCTGGAGCAAAGGAGAACCAGAGGGGACATGATTCAGTTATTTAAATTTATTAAAATGAATGATGTTGCAGGGTTGGATTTTTGCACGGAAAGTAGGACAGTCATTGTTTTAAGCTGTTTAAACCTCAGGCTAACCTGGAAATTCGAAAAAATTACTACTTTAGCAGGGTAGTGGGAACTTGGAAGTTTACCGGAAGAGGTGGTAAGGACCCAAGTAGCATAATCCCGTTACATCACGTTTTCCCGAAGAGTTGACATAACGTTACTTGTAACGTAAAAAGAGCGATAATTTGTCAAGTTGCATTTCGGTAATGCAACGGTTGCAGAACAGTTGCTTGTCACGGTTTGTCAACGATACTGAAACGCTACATCAATGACATTTTTAACGTTATATCAACCTTACGCTTCATGACGTTGCAGCAGCATTCGACTTTTCACCGATTCATCAAGATCAAAGATTTACAAACATTTTAAATAAAAATTATATAATTGAATGATTTTATTCAATTGCTTTTGTCAAAAAAATATCATCTTTATTCAAACCGATCAAGGTGATCTTTATCGACGTTGATTTAAATCAACGACGATAACACTATTTTAGGGTTACGGACTCTTAAGAAATTTCCAAAGAACTAAAATAAGAAAAGCATGTTTTTAGAATTAAAGACAACGAATACTAACGAGAAAGAAAAAACTTCACAAAAAAAGTAATGCAGAATACATACCTTTATTTGAATCTAATTGAATGAAAACCGATCACGCACAACACAACAGCAGAGACTCGACAATGAAGAATGCAAAGATTCCCGCCAAAAGCGACTAGTTGAGCAGTGGATGTAGAAAACAACGATAAGCAATGTGATGTTGCGTTATCTTTCAGCATGTTTGTCAACGTTTCAAGCATAATTAATTTGCCACGAAATGTTGCGTTTCAAAATTTTGCTTTTGTGATGAATCTTCAAAATAGCGTGTTATCACGTTGCCTGGAAAACAGTAACGATCTGTCAACCAATTGTAACGTAATGAAACGTAAAGGTTGCGTTTCAGTGTTACTTGGGGACAGTGGCGGCTCGTCCATAGGCGCTGCGGCGCTGCAGCACCCCCAGTAGTTTCTCCAAAAAATACGCTTTTAAGTTATTGTTTCATTCACATTTTTATTTCATTCTGCTCCTGAGTGAATATAAATCACACAAAATTCATAGTTGGTCATCGAAGGAGATTACGTTACACACACACACAAACGCACGCCATTAAATTATCTGTGAAGTCAATCTTACGGCCTCCCTCAACTAAAGTGCGAAAAAAAATTCTCCTACTTTCCGTAAGGCGCTGCACAGCGAGTAGCTCCTTTGAACGTGCTGAAAAGCTTTCTACGCATGCTCAGCGTGACGTGCGGTCAATCGGGAGTAGGATTTTTCAACAGCGCTGTGGGCTGCAACCGGTGCAGCTCCCTGTGATGCTTTAGCGACCGATTACTCGCATACGCATGCTGAATATTTCTTTTTCGCTTCTGTATCATTTGCTGTTTCAAACTAAATATTTTTCAACAAAAGTAGTGAATGAAACGATGAGTGTTGAGAATTTGGTGGGTATTTCTTTTTCACTGTTATCTTTGTCCGAAAATAATGCTATTGAAATAAAAAGTGGCCGTTTCGAATTTTAACATTGCTCACACTTCGACGAGTAGAAAGTTCTCGTACCAGAGAAAATTTAACAAAGACATTCACTCGAAACAAGTTTGATCAATAATATCAAAAACTTTAATGAAAAAGTTAAAAAAGAATTTGCAAAAAAAAAAAAGAGAGATAGGAACATGTGCTTTGTTTTTAAATAATTAGAAAATGTTTATGTATTTTTTGCTCATTTGTTTGAATTGAATAAATATAAATTAACATGTTCAATGATTATTATTTCAATATTGGTGCGTTAAAAACATTTTTTTTTAACGTATTGACATACGCATTCATTTTTGTTAAATTAAAAAAATTGCAGCACCCCCAAGTTTGAGAGTCACGAGCCGCCACTGCTTGGGGAGCAATGGAGTAGATAGCTTTAAGAGGGCCATTGATCTTCATTGGTGTATCTAATTTGACTAGGACCAGCCCAGTTGGGCCCAGAGCCTGCTGCTGGTCATCGCATTTGTATTTGTATAATGTAGTAACATGATCGCAAACGTAATGTTGAATTTTAAATATGCACACAAAGTCAGAATATGACGAGTATGAAACAGGTAACAATTTTTTACGATTACACGCAATATTTCAACTTTTAAGAAAGGTTTAGGACAACTGCTGACATATGCTGCCAGCTGCTGCATTGCATTCGTTGCAATGGCAAAGCATCGACCGTCGCTAACGAGTCTTCCTGCCAAGCTTGCACCGATCACTGCGCTGTGGTTTGCAATGCGTGGATTTGAACGACAGACCGCATTTTCAACAACTGCTATTGCCTTTCCTAAAATTTTTCATGTAGCGTGAAATAATTTTCGTGTAATAAATTTATGACCTGTTTCACACCCGTCAGCTTCTGACTTTGTGTGCATGTATCGCGTCGGTTATGCAATAATATTCCTATACATTCTTGCTTATTTAGATGGTTTCTGTAACCCCTAAAGTTTTTCCTAAGAGTTTAGATTCACTCTGTATATAATTGTTGTAAAAATCATGTGCATGAGAAATTGGACGAAGTTTCGTATCAATTAGGGTCTGTGGTTAATTTTATTAAAATAAGACCTATGAAGGAAATTTTAAAACAACTTTCTTCGTCAGTAGATGCAAACAGAATATTTACTTCGTAATACAGAACTAAGATGGTTGTCACATGTAAAGGTTTTTAGTCGTATGTTGTAATTACGAAACGAATTATTGGATTTTTAACGGCAATGATGAGCAAGAAAAATAAAAAATTTTAAAGAGTGATTATAGGTAGAATCAAGTTAGTACACCAGAAAGCGATAACAATTCCTGCATTTGCTTTAACCCATTTAGGCCCAAGTTTTTTTTAACATTTTTTTTTTCAATTTTTATCTGCTTGAAACTCTTATTTGGAATGGTTTACATACATTTTAGGCTTGAAATAGTTCGCCGTTGCCATATTTATGAAGTTATTTAGCTTCGAGTTTATGGGATGTTTTGCAGATATGTGAGCAAAATACGACCTAACTTGACTTTACTTTTGCTAAGTAACATTGCAGAAGGCATCTGTGATCAATTTTAAGCAAATCATTTTAAAATAGTTTAATTTTATGAGAAATAAGTTCGCCAAAAACTCTACTTTCTGTGGCTACCCATGCTGGATCGTTGGTTGACTGATTTGTCTGAAAATAGCTGTCAATAATTAAACTCTGATGTCCAAGAGAGAGCCAAATAGTGGCTCTAACTGGTTTTCTCAAGAAAAAGGACTATTTAACTTGCGAAAAAAAGCTTTAGTAAAATGATATACCCATTACAGGTTTTTGTATGCAGTAACTAACAAGCGTCCCGTTTTTAGGCTACTGGGCATAAATGGGTTAAGAAAAAAAATTAAGTGCTATATGAGAAATATTTATCATGTGGATACCACTTATCCATACTGAAGATGAAACTTCGTCTTTTAAAAAAATCGGCGAACGGATAGCCGCTTTAAAATTTGATTTTTCTTAACAATTCCATTAAATTAGCTTACAATTCTTGTTTCAGGGTAGGATCCCTTATTCGGCAATTACAGGATGAATATATTTACAAATATTAGACTTTGCTGGTTTTTGTATCATTACTGAGCATAATAACATCGTTAAAATTTGCTAACTTGCTTTTGTGGGCGGATTAGAAAATTTATAACTTTTCGTTTGAATAAATATCTTAAATCTTTGCATCTAAGCAACAGTAAGACGGCTAAGCCTAGAAACTACAGTAAGATATCCTACTGTTCTGTGGCAACGATATACTCATGAAAAAGATGAGTAGTTGAGTACTAAAAGCGATGTTCAAAAGGGTGGGAGCTCCCTCTAAGGGACCAAGTTAGAGTCGTCAGAGGGTCACTGGAATGTTGACCTAGTTATCAACTCAAATGACATTAGAGGAACAATTAGAGAACCAAGCGTTCAATGCATGAAGAAAAGTTTTTTACCATAAAATTGCATTTTTCACATACTTTCAACAATTTAATCGTCTTTTGACTCATTTGTTCCGTTTATTTTTGCTAAAATTGAAGCTATTACAGATATCCTGAAGACGTCAACATACGACCATTGAGGTACGTCTCAACGACAAATCGTACTTAGTGGGTCATGTAACACACATTTGCGTAGAACTTAGTGCATAAAAAAATAGTTTTTCATGGTAACTTTGCGCCACACTTGCTCGACTTTTAACTACCCCATATCTATTTTAATAGGATTGTTAAATTCTATGTTAGCATAAAAGAAATAAGAAAAACTTATAAACTATTGTGTATTTATCGAAAATTAAGAAATAGTGATTGTTAAAATTATTTTAAATGAATTATTTACCTTACACAAAGTTGGCCAGATTTGCAGTTGCGGAACTTTGGTCCATTTAACTTTTCGTCTGCGGGTATTTCCCATCAGTATTCAATGTTTAGTAGTGCTAAAGACATTAGTTTTTTTTTAATAATAACTAGTATTTATACACGTAAAGAACATGCGTAGGGTCGGCTTGGGATGGCTTGAAACTTCTGAGAAAATAGTTGGAAAAAGAAAAGAATGACTTTTCACTTATCTTCTTGTGAAGAGTTAAAAGACTAAGGGCGGAATTCAGGTGAAACGCTGCATCTGCAAAAGTGCGTTGCATACGCAAATTTTCGGATTTTCGGTTTCTTGTAAAACCTTGTTTGCACAAACTCACGCAAAAATTTGCGTGTGCAACGCACTTTTGCAGATGCGGCGTTACACCTGACTTCCGCCCTAAACCAGAAAAATATCTATACGTAAAAAAAAAGAATATTTCTCAACAAATGAGTCATTCCTCATTTTGTTATATTGTTCCTAAAATAAAAATTTTCAAAAATAGTATTTATTTGAACAGAAATAGGGCATTAGCAGCGCACGTCATCCTAGTAGACAAGCAAACACCACGCGCTGATGACAACTATAAACTTACTCGAAACGTCGTCTGCTTTTCTTAGCGATGATTGCTCTGTAATCTTTTTTTCTTGTAGATTTGACTTATTTTGGCCAGTTCTTTTTTCAGTTTTGGCTTGTTTTGTTTGTATTTCATTCTGACGTTTCATTTCCAACACATCAATCGTATAAAAAAAGGTTATTTACTTTTCTGTGTTTTTAACCACTGAGTAGTATAACAAAAAACTGTCTGCTAATATGCTTATTTTGATAGGATTAGATTGTTCTTAATGCATTAAATATTCATAAACTGTGGAGCTATCGATTCTTCTTCTTCTTTTTTTGTATTTGTAAGGCAAGTTAGACTCGCATCAGTTTGAAATTTATTTTTACTTAATAAATACGGATCTTAATTGTTAATGATCTTGATTTTATCAATGTATCTTCCTTTTGCTTTGTTATGAAAACTTTCACAAGACTCAGAATGCTTTTACACTTTAAAAAAGGCTAAAAAAACAACTGCGCACTCGCAATACCATGCTACACATACGGTAAACATAGAGTTGCTTGTCCCCCAGGAACGGTTGCCAGGTTCCGTTACTATGCAAAAAGCATATGACGTCATGTGAATGTACTCCTTCTCAGAATGTAATACGAAATCCAGCATAAGTGTAACGCATTCAAGTGAAACGCTGCGTCTGCAAAAGTGCGTTGCATACGCAAATTTTCTGGTTTTCGGATTCTTGTGAAACGTTGTTTTGTCCTTGTAATGTTCTTGTAATGAAATATTTAAAAAAATATACTATAGTAATAAGAAAAATGCATTAAATTAATATCATAGGTAAATTAGTAAATTATTGACTTGCGGAGAAGAAATAATTGATAGTTATTTGTCTGCTCTCTTTACACAGCAATTCATTTATAAAATGTGAATGATTATACAGCTTATAAAAATGTTTGGTGTTTTCTCCCATCCTCCCTTATTACTATACTATACTATAATTTTGGTTACTATAACCAAAAAGCACGAGAAATGACAATGTCATAAATTCAAAGCAGTTAAATATCTTCCCCATGTTATTTAGAATAGAATAAAATTGAAATTTTATATTTGCTCCGGCCTGCAAGAAAATTTTTAACCCTACACTGCATATCGTTGCCAATTGGATACATGGAATATTTTTCCTTATGACCATGCATAAGGCAACTCAAGCATAAAAATCAAGTATTAGGTATATTTAAAGCAAATATAACCATCAATCCTCAAAATCAATTTGTTAAAAATGTGTTCCAAGGTTTTCTTATTACACTAAAAAACATATATATGTCTTTCAAAGAGCAAAAAATCATGCAGTGTAGGGTTAATGTGAGCTGCTGTCACAGCGCAGAAAAAGGTTGGGCACTACTGCCTGATTCGAATCTATCCTATAATTTGACTATTTTGTTTTAAGAGACAAAATACTATTTAAAACATTGCTTTCAGAGCTTTGATTTGTATGTTTCCCATCTGATAGAACTCTTCGATGTTTTTCAAATTTGGTTTAAAAATTTACAGGGAGCGTTCCCCATACTTAAATTTTGCCTGGGATTTTTTTTTCTTTCAAACATCTGCTCGTTTACTGGGTGGTTTCATTTCTACATTGAACCAGTTTCTCATTGTGCATGTAGTCAATACCGCATCTATGATGTAAGAGAATGCGCATTTTTATCTTATGCTGTGGTTAGCTGGGATGAAAAAGCAGAAGCTACACTCTGCATTAAAACGTATAATTTTGTACCTTTAACTTTGGCCCAAGGCCTGTAGCTTCACTCAGTTTTCATAACCAAAGGCTCTGAGGTAGAAATGCAGCTGTTCCGGTTGAGTTGTCAGCCGAATGCTTTTAAATGCACTTGGTACTCATTTTATCAATTGACTGAAGGGAAGGAAGATGAAGTTAATCATGCCCAACCCATGAACCAAACCTGGGCTTCTGAACTGGAAGTCCCCTGGGATTCAAACTCATTATGAGTATGTTCGAACAGAGCAACCCGTTAACCTAGCTGGTTGATTTCATGACATCAGCAGTAATTTTCATTTTTGAACTCCGCACCTGGCAGCTATGAATGGTTTCATTTGAGAAAGGGTTGAGGAAAATAGGTTGAGGAGGTGCTTTTCTCGATTTTGTTCTTTGGTTATTTTCTTGTTGAATGTTGCTTTGCATTTCCCCTCTATTTTGAGAAAATCATAAGAGACCTGTCACATGGGCATATTCAAGGCAGGTTGCTGAATAAAATGTTATAGAGCAATTGCGATGTGTACCAGTAATTTGTTTTCATTCAAGCCCACTTTTATTTCACTATTAGAATGCATCTGGTTAGTCACTGGTGCTACCAATTGCTCTATTACAGTGGTGCCCTACCTACGACCCTCGGTCCACATACAGCTCGTGAAACTGATGTATAGTCCGTTGTCTTGTTTAACCACCTTGCGGTTATTTACAAAATATCTCGTCAATTTAACATGTAATTCTCTAGGACTGCCCAACCGCAGGGAGGGTTAATGTTACTATCACCAAAAAGCACGAGAAATGACAATGTCATAAATTCAAAGCAGTTAAATATTTTCCCCATGTTATTTAGAATAGAATAAAATTGAAATTTTATATGTGCTCCGGACTGCAAGAAGAATTTTAATATGAGCTGCTGTCTGTCAGAGCGCAGAAAAAGGTTGGGCACTACTGCTTGATTCGAATCTATCCTATAATTTGACTATTTTATTTTAAGAGACAAAATACTATTTGAAACATTGCTTTCAGAGCTTTGATTTGTATTAGATAATATACCAGTGCCATGATCCCCCCTCCCCCCTAGAGTTTACTATGGTATTTCAGTAAATTATTCATTCTTTTTTTTTAATTTCTCAACCATATAATATTAGTTTTAAATATGCAAATCAGGAAAATGTCACATTTTATGGAAAAATGTTCTCAAATATAAGTGGTTAAAATACCTTTTTGAACTTACCCTTAGCCGAAAAAATTAATATTTGACTAGTCATAAATTATCTTTGTTTATCTGGTAAAAAACAATGTTTTAGTTCAGTCAAATTGAAATATAAAGTATATACTTTTTTCTTTCTGTGGCAAAATCTTCATTCATAGTTGTGGATGTATGCTTAAAATTATTTACAAAGTAATAAAGTTACTAATTCGAAGCTTTGCACGTTTAATAATAACAATACGTGAAAATATACACCTGAAAGTTTCTTGAAGTTGATTTCATTAGCAAAATCAAATTAGCACCAATCATGAAATGTAGATTTAGCAAAACACTTTCAGAAAAAAAAAAAAAAGTACATATATTATACTAGTAATGAAACAGATTATAAACGGAAATCACCGTTTCTTGGTCACAAAAATATAATGCGAGCAAGTACATCACAAAAAGTGATCATCACAGAGTTAACTTCATGCAATGCGTATTTAATCATACTGCATTAAGGGGGGAGGGCAGTCGCTGTATTTTATCTATATTTGTAATACTCATTTTCATTGAACTAATCTTTATGGGGGGGGGGGGCGGTACCACGAAATATATCATATTAAAATTCTGTTTCTTCGAGGAGAGATAGTCTTTTCATTTTTTGAATAAAACTTGCAAAGCTTTCTTTTTCCTTTGTGTGTGTTGGGAGGGGGGAGGGAGGCATATTTTTCTTGTGGGGTTGCGTATTTTGGTTTCGTTAATTTTTCATTAGAAGAGGAGGTTTTTCTTGTTATTGTAATTAAATGTGTATTTTAACTAAGTTTCAATTTCCCATTTTTTGAAAGGGGGATTTAAAATTATTTTATTGTTTCAATTCACTTATTTTTCTTTACCGTGAACGGGTATTTCAATAAAACTATTTTTCTTCTGGAGAGGCAGGGAACTAATATTTTTCTAGTTAAAATAAGTCGCATTTAAATTGAATTCCTTTTTTCCGGCTGAGAGGGATTTTAATGTTGCTTTAACCGTATCATTAAAAAAAATCCTTTGGGGGAGGTGGATTTTTTTCTTATAGTATTAGGCACTTAAGTGCTGATTAACATTGAAGATAACTTGTGAAAAACAGCTAAGATATCGATGCGCAAGCTACCAAAGCATAAGAAAATGCGTAATGAAAACACGTATTTTCTATAATTAAATCGGCTCTAATATAGCCCATTTTAAAATGAGAACTTCCTGAAACTATGCTGTAACTATTTTTTGCATTGGTTGAAAGATTAGATGAAATCCGAATAAAATATAGGCGCTGAAAGTTTTCGAGATTCTTGTAGAAAAGTATTAAGCACCCGATTTGCTTGTGCCGATCAGAAAGAGCGATGCATGGCAGGAAAATGCAACCCTGATTCCTCTGATCTTCGCCGCCGTGCCATCTCCCCTCGATACTAGCTCCATGCATTTTAGTAAGGGGGCTACGGGAAAAGAAACTGCATTTTGTGATAAAAGCATGAAACTTAGTAGGTTTGTAGACAATGTATAAAAAAACATTTTTAGAAGGGGAGCCAATGGAAAATCCACCCCAAAACCCCTCTTAGCGGCCATTTTTGGTCCAAAACTAGAAATAGCGCTTTTTTGTAATTATTATTATTATTTTCTTCTTAAATCATTGGCTATATCATTACATAGGCGTTTCTTGTATTTATTGTTTAAAGCTCCACTTAGCGACTAATTTTAAAAAGAACCACCCAAAAATGCTTTTTTTTTTGGCAAATCGATATTTTTTAAGAATAAATTTGTGGAAGTGAATTCCCTCCCCTCATAAATGCATTAATGGTTTAAAAATGTAAATATACATTAAATAAATGTTAAAAAAAAGTAGGGTGCCGGTTATCCGGATCCTAATTGACCGAACTGTCCAATTATCCGGTCATGATACCTCTCATTTTTATGACTAAGCACACATCATCGAAAATGTTCTCCAAGGGTACAAAAGCATAAGAACTTGAGGGAAAAGTTTATGTCAAGATAGCATGATTCTACCAAAATAAAATTTAAAGTTTCAATTTCAGAAATTTTAAAGTTTTAGTTTTAAATTTATTTTTCCTCTAATGTTTATTATTGTTGTCGTTGTTGATTTTTTTTCTTCAAATATGGTACTTTATTACGTAACGAATATTTTCCAGTGTATTTGTCATTGGTAACATGTGTCATTGTTCATATGTTCCCGTAAATGCTATTTATATGGATCGAGATTAGGAAAGATGCTCATATTTTTACAAGTTACGGTTTCTCATAGTCTTACGGTTTTACATGTTCAAAAGTATTGTTCAAAATGCATTTATTTTAATTTTGTTTAAGTGTTAAAGTTTAAATGGTAAACTTTAATGGTTAAAAATTTAAAGGCATGGTTAAAGCTTTAATGGTTTAAAAGTTTAAATGGCAACCTGGGGTTATGTTTGGTAAAAACCCCAGGAAATGTTGTTTTTACCAAAATTATTACAACAGATATTTACTGGATTAAATTTATTTTCTGTTCGAAATTAACTCCAAAAAAATCTATTGTGCCCTGCAGCAACTTTAAATGCATCAGTCTTGTACTGAGGTTATGAAACAATGTTCGAAATTCTGTCAAAACAGGCAAAAAATAGGCAATTATCAGACTTCGTAAATGTAGGTAGATTTAAATTTGAAGAATTATTTGTGTCGGGAAAATTTAATGAAAAGAGGGATAAGTGGCATAAATCTTGTAGCTTGAGGTATAACCGTACTAAAGTCAGAAGAACTGAAGAAAGAAAAAGAAAGGAAAACTTTAAAGAGTGCCACGTACGTAAACATTTTGAAGAGGCTTCAGTTCAGAAGAAGAGAAAGAAATGCACTTCATCCTTTCCAGATTTGTGTTTCTTTTTTGATAAGCCTGGTGAAAATAGACAGGAGTTACAGCTAGTTCTGACGAAATCAGTTGACAGAAAATACGAAATTGCGTGTTGGTAAAAGCAGACAGTACGCTCACTGCTGAGTTGGCGCAAGCTGACATAATAGCTCAAGAATGCAAGTACCACCGTACTTGCATTCGTAAAACTTTACTTGTAAAACTTTATCACTCATGAAGGACAGCAAATGATTGTTCTGAGGAAAATATTTATTCACGAATTGAACTAATTGCCCTACACCGAGTAATTTCTTACTTGCAAAATCTTAGAGTTAACAAAGGTGATAAGTATCCAAGTTTCAGAGTATTCGTTCTACTAAAATATTATTCTGAAGGAATAGTAAACTCCTTCAGACTCCCTACAAACATAATTTATCAATCGAAAATAAATCTGCTAATGATGTTGACAATACCGGGCTTAGAGCAAAGATATTATCACATTTCGGACATGGACATACGCATGCAGAGAAATCAGGCTTTGAATATGTTTTAGTTTGTAAAGGTAAGTGAATCAATATGTGTCTCCAGTACTGGCAGTTTCAAAGATGCTGTCGCAAGTGACATGATAGTGAATTTCACTAGGACACGCATTTGAAAGTCAACTGTCAGCGTCGAAGGCGGATTTGAAGAGTCAGCAAGAAGCTGTTGATCCTCTTCTTCCGTCCTTTTAAATAACTTGTTATATGGTACTTGCAATATTGATGGTCTTCCTTCTCAACCATTACTAGCAATTTGTCAGTTGTATTTAATATGCATATATATATATATATATACTTCAAACAAATTAACAAAGCAAACTATCAAGCATCAAGTGGACAAGGAACAACCAATACCTGTTTATTTGGCCATGAAAGTACACGAAGAGACTAGAAGAAAAAGTCTTGTTGACATAATGCATATTTTGGAACTTTTCATTCCTTACCCAAGGCTTCTAAAGATTTCTACCGGACTCTGCAAAGCATCAGTTAAACAAATTGATAAATATAAAACTACATTTCCCTCACATTTCAGGATCTTTGTTTTCACACCGGCCGCGCACGATAATTTTTATTATAACTCTAGTAGTACAACAAACAATGACTCTTTCCATATAACAAGCATTTCAATGTTTCAGCATGTGCCACTTCAGCAGTAATGCTCAAAAATTCCTCTTATATTTCCCGAAATACCATCTTCTAAAAAGGTCGCTCAGTTACCGCATCAGGTATATCATTATTTGTAAATCCAGCATATTTTTCAGTGAAGGAACCACCACAATCTAATTTTGATGGATTAAATAAGTCAGAAATGCTTTTCATAGAAACTAAATTAACAAATGAATTCTTGAAAGAGGTGAAATGTCTTAATCGAATTTATGTCATGCAAATGTAAAACAAACTGCTCTCAAAAACTTGTTGGTGCTTCAAAAATGGACTGTGTGCACCAATGTGTAAATTCTGCAACGGAAAATGTTGTATATCTACGTAAATTACTAGCCAGTTCAAATACGTAAAATCAGCATGTATAGTCATTACACATAATCATTATGTATAATTACTTGCTCAGATTTATATTGAAATTCAGTTGTTTCTTTTGTTATAAAGGGTTACCTTTCAATAACAGCACAATATGATAAGTAGTAGAGATGTTGCTCAATTAACACAGCACTAAACTTTTTATTACAGCAATTATTTTTTTCTTCTCTCATCTTTTAGAATTAGAGAACTAACTCCTCAAATGGTTTAATAAGAAAAAAACTTGAAATTTGTTTTAAAGCTTTTTCTTTAGAATTTCGCAGTTGTATAAAAATATGATCGTGCCTCCCCCTCCCCCCTATTTTACAGGTGCAAGCATAACTTATAATCCTGCTGAATGTGAGTGAAATTTCCATAACATTGCGTATTTTTTTCCAAAATGTTTGAAGTTTTTACTTCCTTTTACGTAGTAAAGGAAGTATTGTAATCGCGAAAAAAAAAAAAAAAATCACTCAAATTTGGGTCTAAATTTTGATTTTGCTCACCCCTGAATGAATGTTGAGTCATGTTTTCGACCTGTCAGCACGTGCATATGTACCTGCCAACATATAACCAGCCGAAAAATCATTTTCAACCACCCTCGAGTTAATTACGACTAGTTTTCTCGTGACATCTGGTATGTGCGTATGTGGGTCGCATAACTCAAAAACTAAATGCCATAGAAGCTTCTAGCTTGGTATGTAGGCTCTGAGGATGGTCTAGTTGTGCACCTCCCCTTGTGGTTGCATTTGAATGTTCCCAAGGGGGTGTTTTACCCCTTTTTTGGGGTAAATCAGTGTTAATTTCAATGCAGACTCAAGTGATATGAATTGGCGCGACCACTTGGCGATATGTCGCCAAGCTTTTGGTCGCCAAGTGTTTGACGCCAACTTGGCGACATATCACCAAGTTGGCGACAAATTTGGCGAAAAAATATTTTTTGAATTTGGGTTCAATTTGGCGCTATTGGCGATATTTCGTGAAAAATCTTATTGAATGATGTTAAAATCGGCGATATTTAGAAAATGAATCATTGTAAAACATTTGTTTTCATTGTTTCGTGGCAAACTAGGGGTGTAAATGTTCAAATTGCTATCTTGCTCACTCCTAGCACTATTTTAACACTAAGGCATCTACAAAGAAATTTACACGTAAAAGGAAGTAGTGTGGGACCCATACCAGATTTTTTTATTACTTTTTTCGTCTATAAAGAAAACTGGTTTTATGTTAATTAATCAAAGATAATTAAGTTAAGAAGTTTAAGTTAAGATTCATTCTTAAGTAACAATTCAAATGTTTTTTTTTAAGTTTTGAAAAAGTACTAGCTTTGCTTATGATTTTTAATTTCTGTTTTTATTTTCAGTTTTGCAATAAATTTTTATGAGTAAGTTTTAAAAAATATGCTCGGGTTTTCCAAAGTTTTGGATTTTTGGGGTTCGGATTGCTGGGATTTTAATGCAACTCAATTGTTTTTCTTTAATATAGTGCTTTCAAATACATAGTTAGACACCCTTAAACCGACCCCTGAAAACAATTTGGAAGATTTTGATCAATTTCAGTTTTTTAGAAAAAAACGAATTTTTAATAAGTACTATTAAAATTAATAGTTTTTAAACTATTTTGACGGCTTTCTAAACTTTGTTTAACATAATTGAACTCTAATAAGATGATAAAAAAGGTGTTTTTTGAAAAAGAAATAAGAAAAGCAATTTCGGAATTTTTGACCAAAAATGGCCGCCGGAGGGGTTTGGGAGGGGATTTCGGAATGGCTCCCCTTCTAAAAATGTTTATAAATACATTGTCTACATGCATACCAACTTTCATGCTTTTATCACAAAATGCAGTTTCCGGCTGTATTTCGGACCATAGCCCCTCTCAAGGAGGTTAAAGGGGAGGAGCTAAATCTCTGCTATCTAAAAGTGGCAACGAATTCTCACACGCCGCCAGAGGACGCTAGCTGAAACGCTCCCTACTTCCTACGGGATTCAATGTAAATGATACTGAATCTGTCCTCTCTTTAAATGCTGCTATGGGAAAGAAAAAAAAAAATTTTCAACTGGATTTTGATGTAAATCTTCGACTGACATTATGAATTAAGTATGATTTTCATCCCACGAAAATAGGAGCCGTATTTTTTGAGAAATAGGTTTAATCGAATGCACTTACCAACTTGTCAAATCTGACAGGATCTGTCACTTTTTAAAGACTGCTGTTGGCAAGAGTTTTTTTTAAAGCTAATTAATTAATTCATTTATTTAAATTATTGATTAATTTATTTTTTAATTAAAATTATGGGCTGATTTGTTTTGAATAAAAATTATTCATTAATCAATATTTTTAATCCACATTAGTTCTTTTATTTCTTTATTATTTTATTTATTTATTTATTTATTTTGTGTGCGTGTGAGTGTGCTTGGAATGTCTGGAAAAGAAAAAAAGCGATTCTGTTCTACGTATAATTAGTATTTTTAGAAAAATAATAATAAATAAAAAAATAATATTTACAATTTAAAAAAATAAACAAATATTTAAAAAAAAATAAATAATATTTTAAAAAATAAATAAAATAAAAAAGAGGGGTAAAAAAAAATAAAAAGCACAAGAGGGTTGGGAAACATTTTGGGGAGGGGGATTTGCGCCATTGAGCTTGGGGGGGATGGGCACCCCTGTCTCTAAGGCAGGGATTCAAGTGAAGCAGCACTGCGATCGCTTCGAATTGCAATCGCTACTGGAAGTGAATTACATTATCATCAACTTAACTTGGCATGACGTCACTACGGGTGGAGCCAATAAGAGCTCACAAGCACTCAGCGATCTCCTCTTATTCGCCAAGTAGGCTGTGACGTTTTAACTAGCTCGTTTTTCATAGGCAAACGTCACGCTGACGTCACGATGTTTTTATCAAGAAACGTTCTAATGTAATTCATTTCCAGTCGCGATTGTAATTTGCGATTGCCTGTTTCACTTGAATCCCTGCCTTAGTCATGATAAAATGATAACTTTCAGTAGCGTAGCACAGAATTTTTTAAATAAGAAATAATAGTTGTAATTTAAAAATAAAAGGAAATAATAGGTTAAAAAAAAGAAAATAATATATTAAAAAAAAAGAAAATAATATGTTTAAAAAATAATATTAAAATTTAAAAAAAATTAATAATATATAACAAATAATTATATACGTTGAAATAATAATAATAATAAACACATCATTTGGCTCACAGACCATAGGTTAGGCACAAATGGCTTAAAACTTATTCGATTTGAGCAAAAGAGAAGAAAAAAATTCGAAAATTAAGCCAAGTAATATATTTTTAATTGCAAAAATGATATAAATATAAAATTTCCTATTATTAGGTAAAAACTAAGAAAAATAATAATAATGAACTACTTTAGGGGCAGCCGATTTTTTACACTCCCTGACTTTTGTGATTTAGTGACGGTCCTGGTCACTGCCATTTATAAGAAAAACTGCATGTAAAATAGAAATGACGAAATTTATACTACAGTCGACGCTCGATATAACGACCATCTCCGTCCCACAAAAAGATCTTTATAACGAGTCGTCGCTATAAGAGGTAGAACATAGAGTATATTGGGATAAAGTTGGGGGGGGGGGGGGGCTTCCCACCGGTCGTAATATTGGGAGCCTTTATAACGAGTGGTCACTATAACGAGCGTCAAATATATTTTGTATCATAATTTAAGCTTTTACGACTATCTCTACTTAAAAAATCACTTAAAAAATACGGCACTCACTTCCGTGGGAATAAACACATTTAATTCATAATGTCAATTTCAGATCTTAAATGAAAAAAAACATGATAAAAAAATTTGAAGCAAGGACACAGAGGAAAAATTCAGAGACAAAAATTTCTGGAAAGAATTTTTAAGTCTTAAAATATGATTTTTGTGTATTTTAAACGGGGTTAGAGACAGGGGTGCCTATCCCCCCCCAAGCTCAATGGCGCAAATCCCCCCCTCCCCAAAATGTTTCCCAACCCTCTTGTGCTTTTTATTTTTTTACCCCTCTTTTTTATTTTATTTATTTTTTAAAATATTATTTATTTTTTTTTAAATATTTGTTTATTTTTTTAAATTGTAAATATTTTTTTATTTATTATTATTTTTCTAAAAATACTAATTATACGTAGAACAGAATCGCTTTTTTTCTTTTCCAGACATTCCAAGCACACTCACACGCACACAAAATAAATAAATAAATAAATAAAATAATAAAGAAAAAAAACTAATGTGGATTAAAAATATTAATTAATGAATAATTTTTATTCAAAACAAATCAGCCCATAATTTTAATTAAAAATAAATTAATCAATAATTTAAATAAATAAATTAATTAATTAGCTTTAAAAAATCCCCCCCCCAAAAATTTTTATGGCGAAACATGCGCCATAATCCCCCCCCCTGTGGGCACCCCTGGTTAGAGATACATTATATTAGTCTAGGTTTAAGCAAAAAAGATAAAAAAAATTCGAAAATTAAGCCAATGAATATATTTTTAATTGTAAAAATTATGTAAATATAAAATTTCCTATTATTAGGTAAAACGAAGAAAAATAATAATAATGAATAAATAAATTTTTCAATTACTGATTACAAATGGTAATTAAATAAAAATATGAACATGTAAAAAAGAAGGTAATATGAAAATATAGTCTATAATAATTATTTTGTCTACTAAATATTTTTAATTAATAAAAAAAATTAAGTACCGACATAATTAATTTTTTGCCACATGCATAATTTATCACAATTTAGAGAGCTTCAAAGTCATATTTAGTTCATAATGTCAATCGAAGATTTACACCAAAATCCAGTTGAAAAAAAAAAAAAAAAAACTCTTGCCAACAGCAGTCTTTAAAAAATGACAGATTCTGTCAGATTTGACAAGTTGGTAAGTGCATTCGATTAAACCTATTTCTCAAAAAATACGGCTCCTATTTTCGTGGGATGAAAATCATACTTAATTCATAATGTCAGTCGAAGATTTACATCAAAATCCAGTTGAAAAAAATTTTTTTTTCTTTCCCATAGCACCATTTAAAGAGAGGACAGATTCAGTATCATTTACATTGAATGCCGTAGGAAGTAGGGAGCGTTTCAGCTAGCGTCCTCTGGCGGGCGTGTGAGAATTCGTTGCCACTTTCAAACTAGCGCATCCGTAGAACATTTCTCTCCTTCTTTCTACTCCGTGGCCCCTCTACTATTTTGGTATAGAAGAAATTAATCGGGGTCCTGGCGGCGTTGTTGGTCTGCGCGTCACTTTAGAAGCCCAGGACGGCGGGTTCGATTCCCGCCCTCGCTCTGGTTGTAACTTCCATATCCGTAAGCGTAAACTCTGTCCTGCACTATGTATCTGTCTTATCTGTCATATTGGACGTGAGTTCATAAACGGGTCCTGTGTGACCAAGTACACGAGCTCGAAATATGTGTTGTAAATAAACAAACAAATAAACAAAAAGAAAGTAATCCTTCTGGCTTCACCCTCTCTTCTCAAAAGTAACTCAAAAGAAGAGATAAATAATCTACTGGATCCCTAGTTCAGAAATGGCAACGATCTTTACTGCCACTCTGTGACACAGATACTCCTGATTTTTAACTGACCTGTCTGAGTTTCTTTGTTTGTTCTTTTCAACGTATTTGGCTGTGTGTGTGGGAGGGGGGGGGATTATATTTTAAGTAGGGACTGGGGGGGGGAGACAGATTCAATCACTTCGCGTTGATTCAAAACCGCATAATTCGATATCTTGGAGTTTTCATTAGTCCCTTAGGTATTTCACGTAATCCAGAGATAACTTTATTTCCGAATTTGGCATTTGCGAAACGGTTCGACCTTTCGAATTTTCACAGGGAGGGGGGGGGGGGTCAATGTACATTTATTCCAAACGCGTGGCATGATCCTCCTTCAATATTTAAAAAAAAAAAGAGAGAATCAAACGAAATTGCAGTGGTCTCGAATAGAGCTACCCGGTGTACCGGCTGAACCTGTGACTAACCGCTCGCGTTCGTAACGTAGCCGAAAAGACATTTCCTTTTCTGTGGGCAAAAAGAAGGAAATATTCCCAGATTCAAAGAAGGATATGTCTGAAAATTCTTCATCCTCTAGCTACGCTTCTGACAGATTAGCATAAAGTTTGTTTCGCAAACAACATTGCCTTTATTAGTAGCTACCAAGGGAATGATTTACACCATATGCAATGATCAGCCCAGATTTTTGGAAGTGTAAGGGTAAAAGCGCCCTCTAGTACTAGATATCATTCTTCCTGTGTGTCCGGCTGACTATTGACCGCTTTCCTACAGCTGATCATTGCGAAGAATTGCGCTTCCTCTGCGGCGTGAAAAAGAAATCCCGTTCAGTGAGGCAGGTCGTTAATTTTTACTTTGGAGAGCGAATTTTGCTGTGGTCTGGTCAAATCCAAACTGTGTCATTATTCAATGTTTTTTTTTTTTTTTTTTTGTATTTAAGAAATTGTGCACTTAGAGAATAAACCGTACTAGCAATTTCGATGGAAAAGCTGAGTAAATATTCTCTTATATCGTCGGTCTCTGCTCATGTTAGCGATATAACTAGTATCGTACCTTTGAATGTGTTTGATGATTCTTTTGACTACTGGTTCTGCAGACGGTTTTGTGAAAACATGGACTCGAGATCTGTAAGTATATCAGGTCTATTAAAGATTGAATTTTCCTCCAAGATCATGGTTCCTTAGAATTGTGTTGGAAATTCTTGGATTTTATTAGTTAAACATACATTTATAACTAGTTTAATGATAAAATACAATATTTTAAGTAAAATATTTTTTGGCTAAGTAAAGTAGAACGGGACACGTTTGGCTGAGCTCTAGTTTAGGCATGTGTATGTTTGCTCAGTGCCCTTTTTTCGAAACCTGTTATCATTGGTGTGTCACCAGTCGTAACAGATTGATGATGTTCCTTAGTAAATACTCTCATAAGTTTTTTACTGTCCTTAAGCTTTGATATAGCATTTGGGGAGGATATTTGTTTTCGTTAATTTGGGTAAGTTTTGTGTTGAACTTATTGAAGGGCTTATTGTGAACTAAGCATGCTTAGATTGACGAACGTGTGAATATTAGCAGGATTTTATCCTGTGTTTGAGAATAGTATCCGTATGAATAATAATATTATTAAAATTTTGTTGAACGTTGAAAATAAATCCGAACACCGGTGGACGTTGCACGTCTTCACATTAACAACGGGCACGTTTACGCATGTTTTTTCTGCACATTAAAGGACCTTTGAAGCTTTTTTGCACCGTATACTGTTTCAAACCTTTTTGATATTTTTCTTTCTGTTTAGGTTTTCAAAATCATCATCTAAGGTTTAATTCAGTAAAAGATTTGTTCATGGTTGTGTCTTCATGCCTACTTGGCTTTAATTTTACAGATCTATTCTGCAAGTTATAGGAGCTTACAATCATAGTTGTTTCTTCATGCCTACTTGGCTTTAATTTTACAGACTATTCTGCAAGTTATAAATGTTCTTTATTTTTATAGATGGTAAGGACATTGTGTTCAAAAAACTTAAGTTAGATGTCAAAATAATAAAAAATGTCGTTCTGTAAGTAAATGGGTTAGTAAGTGAGACTGCGTAAATAGGGCCTGTACCAGAAGAACCTTTATACAACAGACATTGACTAAAAATGTATTTTTTAACACTTAAGTACTCAAACAGGAGAAAAATTGAATCTCACAAACTTAAAATTTATTAACTGCTTTTTAAGATCATAAGGGCTACAATTTCTAAATTGAAGAATAAATAACTGCACTGGGAAGAAGTTAAAAAAAAAAAAAACCTACCTGCTGTAACTCTTGATGTACTTTCTCTCTTCATGTTGTTTTTAGTTTCCGATTCTTTTTTTCTTGTGTTATCTGTATAATGTGTCAGGTCATGTTTTCTCTTTTTCTACAGAGCTTAAAATTGGATTTCCAGGATGTGTAGCTTTTGATATGTTGTCCGTGAGCCGAAACTAGCTTGAGAGTGTCTGAAATTACATTTTTGCATGGTGCAATTTCAATAAAAATACAAATGGGCGATTCTCTGTAAACTCGTAATTTTCCATACAGAATCTGTCTAGGCATGTTTTTTGGAGATGTTCTTATAATCATAATACTGTCGGCCCACTTAAACGAATACTATCGCTTCGAGAAGTATTATTCGATTTAAGCGGGGTATTCGATTAAACAGGGATCTTTAACATTATGTCAACGGCACGGGAAATATTGGTTTCGAGATATTTTATTTGTATAAGAGGGGTATTCGTTTATCTGTTACCGATTAAGCGGGGACAGCAGTACTATTGCTCAGGAGATGAATCTTTACTTTTTTTCAAAGACGGACCAACTTGAAGTTTGTATTTTTTGGTAAGTCATGACATTGGACAAGTCTGCACTGTATTAATAGGC